>CACRXK020002142.1:22944-35597 GCA_902702795.2 Paramuricea clavata
CCCCCCCCCCCCCCCCCCCATATTGATTTACATCCGACGGCCTTGGCTCATGCTTAGATTATATAAATTAATAACATCTGGTTATGTATGCAATTTTCGATTTTTATCGAAATTTATTGCCGTTTTTAACTATTTCGATTTTTGGTGGATTTTTGTGTGGTTTTTCGGTTTTAATGGACCCATGCAACGCACACAATATTTTTTTTTAAATAAGGAAACTAGACAATAGCTTTTCAATTAAAATATTTTAGTTTATTCTGTATTAAATTATGTATGGGAATTACTATATACCAAACGTTTTGCAAGTTATGTCTAATTCAAATTAATGTTCTGTCTTTTGATTAAAAAAGCAATAAAGATGCACAGAAGCCGTGAGCCTGCATGTATGTTTACGGACTAACATATATATTAAGTCTCAGTTAAATCAACATGCTTGTAGTTTTATCAAGAGCTTCGTCGTGAAAAGAAAGGTTCAACCGACATTATGTATAAAAACATGTCAATACGGTAGGTTTATATATTAATGAAATTCAAATTGGTTTCTTTTGACCACGTTTGCACTAAAGCAAACGTTTCTGGTTTCGTAAAAGTATCCTGCATGATTCCTTGTTTTTCAAGTATACGCATTCGCGAGGCGTTTACGCAACACATCCTGACACAATGATCGCCATGTATTAAGTATAATTTTAATATTGTTAGTGTTATTATGCGATGGTTTGACCCTGTTTGGCCGTTGAATTTAATAGCAGTATACAATATACGCGGGTGCAAATTTAATTCGGATTCTTATAGTGGAAAGACGTTCATATTTTTTTCCGATACGAAGTTCCCATAATTCACAAACGTTTCCGGATTCGAAAGTTCCGGATTTTACATCCACCATGCTCGAACAGCAAAACGATATAAAAACACCCCAGATTTGTATAAAGAATCTAAAAACTTTTGCTCTAGTTTCAACATTGCCATTGTGCCCAGCTGACCAATACGTCAAAATCATCCCACCTTCCATCCCGTTCCGATAGAAACTGGATCATAAATGAATCACTATCACTAGGTTTAAACGAAGGTTCAAACGCTGGTTTGATGAAACTCAATACATCCAAATCATCTCGCCTCACACTTTCTCGTTCGATCCGAGCAAAGCGCGGGTCATATAATTATGCAAGCTGCCCTAAAGGACAAAACCTGCCTCCTTACCTGACGAAATGCTATCTTTTTCTCGATGGGGCACTGGAGTTTCCCTGCCCACCTCCTCTGGCGCCACACCTATAAATAAATTTTACTATTGGTGTTTTACTCTTGCTGTTTTTGTAAAATAAACCTAAATAAAATACAATGTCCTTTCACAGGTTAATGTTGGCAATGGTTATTTCGTGCTGTCAAACTGTCATGGAAGGTGAAAAACTTTCGGTCACCAGTCAACGTTATAAAATGTTACATGGTCATACTTTTCGTAATATTTCGAACATCAAAATGACGGAGTGTCTACAAAGTTGTTTATCTGATTGTCTTTGCCTTTCATTTCAAATATGTCATAATGAATGTCAACTGTGCTCTTCCAACAAGGATTTAACACCAAGCGACTGGATGGAAAACCCAGATTGTGTCGCCTTCGAGTTCTGGAAAAATGAAAGAGAAAATGAGGTTAGAATAACATACATGACGAGCCGCGCAATATTAACGGCTTATTGACCGAGCATGAGGTCTGTACTGTGAAACATCAGACCGAGGTTTTTTAGTATGGACCGAGCGATGGAGGAGCGAGGTCCATGCAAAAAACAGTTGGATGATATTTCACAGTACAGACCGAACAAGCGAGGTCAATAATCGGTTTATTATATGGCTGAACTTAGTCTGTGAGCATATGCTTTTTGCGCGAATTAAATCGGCTATCGTCAGTTTGACTGGGTAACAATATACGGTAGGCATGCATGCTCAATCAAAAACAATTTTGTTGTTTGAAAATTTTATCTGTAAATTTTAATGACACACAATTGAAAAATTAAAAAGCAAAAATTTTTTCTGTTTGCAAAGCAAAAATTTCCCGCCAGCTAAACGACATGCGGGACACCGGTCCAGATACGAAAAATACGGACCACGGTCCGGATATGGGTTTTTACGGACCGCTTGTCAACAAATCAGAATAGAGAATTTTGAAAAGCCATATAATAAACGTCTTTATTAATATTGCGAGCAATCATATGCAGTAATAATATATTACATGTGGCACTCAGTGTCAAGTTACATTTTTCCAAGAAGGTCCCGAACGGTAAAACGGGAATTGGGATTTGCCTAGTTTGGAAGAAACCCATATACCATTATTAAGACAGCTGTATGTATAGTTGGACATTTCAGAGTTTAAATAATTTCAAATAAAGCTAAGGCGCAACTTTCGATTGCGAGGATGTCTAAAGTGTTCTAGAAGACCACTGCGGCACTTCCAAGGGGGCGGGATGCAGCCGAAGGGGAGGGGGAGAAAGGGTGTGGCCATCTCGTCAATGTTTTCAGAGTGTAGATCGTTCAAATTCGATGCAAAATTGGAGTGGAAAATTGTCATCAGACACGGTAGCTTATATCTGGCGGGCATCTATATAAAGTTCTATGCATGTGACTCCTACTGAATTAAATTGTCAAGTGTTCTGAAATCAATATTTTGCACTTTTAACTTAAAAGGTGATTTATTATTTTATATATCCCCTCACAATGCAGGATTCAGAGACCCAAAATTCAATCTTAGAATTGTGACCAATAAATTATTACTAAGCCCCTTCCCTGATCATGATTGCATTGATTTATTTCCTTTTCCGGCTCGAGGTCATTTTAAACCTTTTACTCTGCGTGAAGTTATTTACAAAGAGAGATATTGAAAGCAGAATATTTTAAAAGTCAGCAGTAGCTAGGCGAAATTAAACACCTGCTGCGTGCTCAGGGAATTATATATTGCATTTTCATTAACTCTCTCGACAAACAATGATTTGTCGCACAAAACAACGTTTGGTTCTCAAAAAGCAGTGAACAGGATTTAAAATACCACAATAACACCATCAAAATATTAGAATACGTGCAATCTATTGTTAAATTAACGAAAATTATATAAAATTATCTGTTTATTTCAGCTTGATAAGCAACAGTGCGATCAAGGTTGTATGACGTCATTGAATTGTTGTGTGACGTCATTCCCATGTTTACATGGCGGGAAATGCAATGTTGCTAAGCAATACTCTGAGCAACGTTTTGTGTGCAAGTGTTCAAATGGTTACCATGGATACCGTTGTGAGAAGTCGTGTAGTCCTGGATTCAAAGGAATAAACTGTGACGAGCCAATCTTATCGTGTCGTGGTTATAACAATGGAAGTGCTGTATCAGGATACTATACTATATTTGGTGGCAAGAACAACCACACCTATACAGTATTTTGTGATTTTAGTTCAAATACGACATGGACACTTGTACAGTCCTATAGCTTTGAAAACAAAGATCAATTTCAGTTGCCGTTTTCCGTAAGTAATGCTAGCAATCAGGGAAATGCTCCATTTTGGAAAAGTTATCGTATTTATAAATCGAAAATGAATTCTATAATGTCAGACAGCACGAAATGGCGATTTACTTGCAATTATGATAGTAACGGTACGGTTTACATAGATTATGTGAGAGGTTTAACCACAGAACTTGATATGATACATTTTAATTCAGAACGATGTGTCAAAGTGCAGTATATCAACGTACGGGGTTGGGACTGTACTGATTGTATGGTTTACATGAAGCAGGTTCATGACATTCCCTTACATGTCAGAATCGGAATTTGTCAGTTTACTAATGTCGACAACTTGAAAGAGTGTCATGACAATGGTGCTGCTTGGAATGAGACGAGTTTTGGATATTATGGTTTGTTACAACACAGAACATCGATGTTCATCTTCATTGTCTGCCACAACACAATTCTGGCTGGGTGGGTGAAACCACACTTCTACCATCTTGTCTATAAACCATATTACTATATTAGAGGGCTTTAATTAAACAAGTACGTTTTTGACGACACGGCGGTCGTCACGCGTACAGAATTTAACCGTTAATTATATGGCTTTAGCAGTTCGTGCTTGAAATAAAGAACGCCCAATCATTACAGTTTCACGTTTTTGTTTTCAAACGAGAACGGCTGTCGCCATCTATAACGGCTCTATTTATTTTCCGTGTGCGTTCGTCAATTTTTATGATTAGATATAAGTAATCAAAACCATATTGGTTACACAGGAAAAAATATATTCAACAACGGCCCCTAGTGGTTAGATAGTAAAAATCGTAGTGTGAAATAATATGACCATGTAGTGGCCTCGTATTGTTGTCAGAGTGGCGGACGGTGAAAAATATGCCTATATGTGATGAAAATAAAAAAATAAATGACTTGTTATTTATATTAATGTGAGCCTGAATAATAATATAAGTACAGGTGTACGTCTGAAATCTAAAAATTGAGATGCTTGTGTAAATGTGTGTTGGTCAAAATGTATCCTGTGGTGTATTTCTCCTTCTAGAGCAACCGAAAATAAAACTGACAGAACTTCCTTGCGCCCTTTACTCGCTGGCGCGCCAATTCTTTAGGAGTTGCACCAATATTTTCCCGAGTCACGTGATTATGTTGCAAGTCATACTAGCACAATACTCCTTTTGCAACAATTGGTCACGTGACACCATCTCCCTTAAAAATGAGCAGCTGATAAACTTGTCATCCGTAGCTGCATTTCGATATACAAATACAAATCATCCTGAAAATTATGACTTCTGGGTTGGACAATGAGCTTCTTGTTAGGATAAAGACCCCAGGTTAGGGTGTGGGTTGGATTTGGGTTAGATTCAGTAAGATTTTGTTTTCTCAACAACAGAAAAATTGCCAAAATCTGACCTATATCTCATCAACCTGCAACTTAGAATCTCCGCTGGGCGACCTGACGTTTATTTGGGCACGTATATAACCCAACGAGGTGGCTTTTAGCCTTAATTTCAGTTGGAATTTAGTTCTCCAGGGAAGCGTATCCCTGGATCTGTGTATATTTGGCATTTGGACAAACCTCAACCACCCTTGAAATAAACATTTAAAAATCCTTTTACATCAGTGATTAATTTATACTAGACTTGCTCCAAGTCTGCTTCTCAAAGGGGTTTTAAATCAGGAAAAAGTGGACACGTGAAAATGCGGGTGGAGAAATTTTAAAATTCCATAAGTTAAAGATATGAGCAAAGTAATTCCACAAATTTTCTTTATCTCTTTCACACAAGCTGCTAAAATAGTTCAAAGATGGTAGTTACGGTAAGGACATAAAGCTCACTGGTCAAAATAAATCTGTATTTTGTAATGAGCCTAATGGGCCACCATACTTATCCTACAGTTTAGGGAGTATGGTGTCCTATCCCCGCCAAAATTCGAACTTTTCATTTGTGATACACCTTTTTAAATTTGACATCCATGTTTTTGTATTTTGCATACAACTTTTTCCATTTTATACACAACTTTTTTTTCATTCAACTTCTTCCATTTTATATACAAAATTTTGTATTTTGTATACAACTTTTTCCATTCCACTTTTTATATTTTACATACAACTTTTTGTATTGGCAACTTTTTATAACCAACCGCAATCCAATCAAAAAACATACTGCGGGCTTATTGTATCAACCACTAACCAAAGTTCCACGCGGGTGCTTCAGTTTCGGTGTCACAGTGATATGAGTATCCCCGTCTTTTGTGTATCCCCTACTAATATCACTAGGGATATGTGTATACCCATGCTCACCTCACTAGGGATATGTGTATCCCCAGCAATATGGCGGTCGTGTTCTGCGTCCCTAAAGAACCACCCTACATTCCCACTGTGACTAGGGATACAGATAGCCCTAACATTTCGCTGGAAATAAAACATGCAAAACTGCAGATACAAGCTTGAAAATAACACTCTAAATAGTGTGTTGGATTGTGTTTCGAACAAGCCTAATACCAAAAAGATATGTTGAAAGGGGCCGAAGTTATATTCGGCGAAAGTATGGCTTAGTGATGCATAGTTTACATTCTTCGAGTTTATCTTTATTGTATATAGCAACGGTTTTCAACTTGGGGGACATGTCCCCGAGAGGGGACATTTGGCAAATTTCTAGGGGACACAAACTGGTCTAGGACTGAGAAAAAAATTCCATTATTTCCTGGTATTCGAGTAGTTACAATAGTTTGTACTATAAACATGTTTGCTTGACTTTCTATCTATTATTTAAAATTTAAATAATTTACTATTTTACTAACTATTTCGAAATTCGTGTTTTTGATAGACTTCAGTAGGCAATTTCTGTTCAGGGGACGTGGTAATTCAATCATGTGAAATCGGGGACACATGAGAAAACCAGTTGAAAACCGTTGGTATATAGTATGGTATGGTTAGTTTACATTGTTCAAGTACGCCTAGTTTATAATTTATGGCTATTTTACACTGTTCGATTTCATAGAACTTTCAAGCGGATTTTTTTGGTGGTACTTTTATATTTCTACTGCAAATACTCGCGGAGTTCTGTAATATTTAAACTTCCTGTCATATACGTCGGAAATCAAGTAATACGGAGCCATATGAGTTAATCATGTTAATTTAAGAGTAATTAGACTTTAGGTTAAGAATATGCATAGGTTACTGTTAACTGTTCAAAATACTATGCTTTTTAGCGTAGCCTATATTGCTCTATGTCAATAAACATACGGATATTGTTCCTTTTTGTGTTATACCACAGGCATCCCAGCACGGTTGTACAGTATAAGCTTTTTATATGTGATTAAGCAATATATATTGTCACAGCTCATATTTTGAATATTGCATCCTTTCGCTTCTAGTGTTGTAGGTATCCCCACTGGGGGAACTTTTATCCCTAGGGATATTAGTGTGGGGGATACTAAAGCCACGGGAATGTTCGTATCACTGTGACATCGGCGCCATTTTTTTGTCTTTCATGTTTACGTACTTTTACAATATCCTACGTATAAAAATATAAATATGGCCAGATTGAAGCTAAACGAAGTACGGGCGACGTTACTAAGTGTCGTCAATAATATATCGTCGCTCGCATCCAGTTGCAGTGTAACTAGTGCACCAGGTAAGTAGTATTAATGTATATTGTATATGTAGATTTATGCATATTAAATATACATATTTTCGCAGCTGTTCCTGCATGGTTTATTATTCGACGTGTAAAACACTAGGCCTTAATGGACGTATTCTACGTATAATACAGGCCTTAATAAGATGTTTTATTACATTTTTTTGCAAGATATTTTTTTTCACAAAGTGATTAGGGACCAGTTATTATTTATGGGTGGCACCGAAGAGAAAAGGGTTGGGTATACTAAATTTTGAGTAAGTAAAAGGTTGGGTAAATGAAAAACAAAACAACTCAAGGGTTGGGTAATAAAAAATTATTGTCATTTCCAAAGCATGACTCACTGAAGTATTGGGGACTAAAAAGCAATGGCAACAGTAGGCCCTACTCTGGGGCGATAACGAGATAATGCGAGTTTAAGCAATTTTAGGTGATTTAAGCAAAATCTGCAATTTAAGAAATGCGAGTTTGAGCGATATAGGGCAACCTAAGAAAACAATTAAAATTCTAGGGAATGCTGTTTTAGGTGTTTAGAGGTAATTTCAGGAATATACAACTATATCCCTGATGACTCCAATGAAATTACCATTAACCTATGCCAAGCATCCAAACATGAGTGTTCCCACAAACACACACACATGCAGTGTATGAAGCAAAATATACAATTTAACAAAAAAAGTTGAAGTCTGCTTGAGGGAGTTCTGGAAACAAACAATACACTGTATGCGCATGACGATCATGAACATTTTTACATTTTGTTGTACATACTTTTAAAACTTATGATTCCCAATTAATTAACATTAATTAAGAATCCTTTTGACAGACAGACTTGCATGATTACACATGTGTTATAAGCTCTAGTAATTAATTATTAAAACCTTCTACATGATTGGCATTCAGCCCAGTGCCTGGTTTCTGTCGAGTAATTGGAGACATTTTTTTCGGCTGTCAGCATGTGAAGCGCGCTAATCCGGTGGCTTCTTGAATATTCGCCGTTCAGTTGGTTGAACCATACATAGTTTCGAAGCGAGTTTAAAATCAAATTATATCTATACTCAAAAGCTAGGAGAAAGGTACGCATTACTTTACATATATATGTTTGTTTATTGCTGCCGAGCGCCAGCGAGGCAGCACACTATTCTTGACGTCCTCACGTTTCTCCACAGTGGTTTCTCCAGAGTTTACTCGACCCAGTCTTTCGCGCGACCTATGTATTGTCGAGATCTGTGTAGCGGTTTGTCAAGGGAATAATTCTAGAATCTAGAGTATAACAGTGTACTTATTAAATCCAATAATATGTTAGTAATTGGTCTGTTTGTATATTTTTATATTACAATGAATTATACTACAATGATTTCAGGGTATATAATCTGCTCACAATTTCTTTCCTGTTTATAATATTGTAGAGATTTAGAATTCTGACTGAGTAAACAGAATAATATGGATGTATTGTAATGTAATGGATGTCAAAAACTTCATCTTAATAATACTTGGATGGCCTTTGGCAACAAAGTGCTTGCATTGCAAAGATAGCCTAGATAGATCCAACCACTCAGTTGTGCATAATGGTTGTTATGAATTTCAAATATGAATTTGTTTATTCTTTGCCTTGCCGATACCAGACCCCCAGGTTTTTAAATGGCCTGAAATTGAAGAAAATTCACAGTCAAATAGGGTTGGGGTATTAAGGGCCGGCCTGTTTTTATGGAAGCCAGGCTGGCCCGCTTAGCAAGACAGCCCAGTATGCGAGATCTCACTGTGTAGTCATTTTTGTAGTAAAAATCATTGTGTGTTTATATGGCTCGGCCCGGTTGCCGCGATCTCGCTTGAAAGAGATCTCGCTTATCAGGATGGAAATTTCTCCATATAAACACTCACAAGCGGGCTAGACGGATTACTGGGGTGAAAGTTCAAAGGTACCGCTGCAAGCTATATTTATCAACTGTGTCGGGAATTTTTGCTTGTTATCCGACAATAACTCACAATGTTTATATATAACAGTTTTATGACTTTTATACGAAGAATACAAAAGGAATTTCACTTAATATCTCGCTTCAGTTGATTTAGGTTTTAAACGTACGCTCAACGTTGTTGTTTTTTACTACTGTACAGCGGTAACTATATATATTACTTAATGTTAATAATTCTAAAATGTACTTCTAAAATGTAGTGAACTGTTCATTGTAATACTTTCCAACAACTGTCAAAACAACAGTTTTTCATATAAACACAAAAGAAATTCATCTCGTTTACCGGGCAGTCTTGCTAAGTGGGCCACCCCGGCCTCCATATAAACAGGCCCAGTAAGTCATAATGAACCGACAAAGACAGTTAAAAAGTGACTCGGACATTTGACTCGGTTAACCGACAAACTCCGAAATGAAATAAAATTCACAGTTGAATAGGGTAAGGGTGTGTTAATAGTGGGGTTAGAGTTAGGATTAGGGTAATAAGTCATTGAACTACAAAGACCACTAAACAGTGACTCAGACATTTGACTCAGGCTCAGATTTGACTCAGATTGACTCGGTTAACTGACAAACTTCTTTCTGGTCTTGTAAGTTTCAACATTTTCTTGGGGGCATACCCAGTGGCGTAGCCGAGGGGGGCGATCGCCCCCCCCCCAGTCGGAAAATCATTCTCTTAAAAATGCTAAATCCGTAGAGAATTTTTTTTTTGGGGGGGGGGTTCACGTTACATCCTCGAAGCTGAAACTGATTAAGTACGTCTCGACTGAGGAAAACGACGATATACTGGAGGAACTTGATTTGTAAAATCTCGTTAAAGCAGTTGTAGATATGGTTCCAAGAAGAATAGATTTAGTGTAGATTTACATGTATGCATTATCATAGCATGAATATTTTTCTCAGACTTATTCCGTATCGTATAAAAAAACAACGCAATTTTGAGAATGCGGAAATTCTGTCTCATAGAACCACAGAATGATTTAAATGCAACATTTCTGATCAAAATCACATTGGGATTTTCTTCCCCAGCATCACAAAGGGGAAATAAGGTGACGCTGACCGGCTCCTCCTGTTTTTCAAAGTGACTTCTCCAATTTATTTAATTCCGAGTAGAAAATTAGAAATGTCTGGGAAAATTTATGTCTTCTATGTACTTTATAATCTTCGGAATTCCGCAAGATTTCACCCCCGAAATGCTTAAAATCGCATTTCAGGGACTCTAGATTTCATTTCAGGGACCCCCTAGATGGTCTCGCGCCTTCGGCGTTCGCTTCGCCCCCCCCACAAAAAAAAAAAAATGAAGGTCTGGTTACGCCACTGGCCATACCCCCAAATCCACAGGGTGCAGAGAACTTATTTCATCTCAGTGCCAGCCCTCCCAATCGTAAAATTGCTGTGTGTGTGTGTTCCTGTGGATTGAGAAGGATTTGCAATAACACCAGAAAACTGCAGATTTACTTGCATTTTTCAAGTAGTTGAATCCCTCTCCATCCGATCGCGAAGCTTTCTGGTATATATACAGTCTGAAGTCACTCAGAAATGTCAAAGTAATTGTTATGAATATAGTGATAATTATTAATGTTGCAATCTGAATATTTTGACACTGAATATGAAAATGTGGTCATTGTGGTGTGCCTTTAACAATGTGAATAAATCAAATGCTAAAATAAACCACGTTATGATCTAATGATTTTGAATCTTCTTCATTCTGGTTTAATATTTGCAATCAGGTGGAGTAACAACTTCTGTCCATACGGCAGCATTTCCCCCTTGCGATAGTAACTTCTAGTTTATTACTAATTATAATACAAGTGTCATATAACCACAGTTAATAAAATAACAGACGATTTTATTGGCTAATGCGCGTGCATTCTGACGCCGCAATAATGCACTGTCTGCGGCAGTGCCTTGCTCTTTCTGTTTTTTCCCTCTTCATCTCTGCTTTTTAGCCAAAACTATATGTAAACAAAACCATATAGCTTTTAAAATACAAAATTTATCAGAAAACGAGAAGGAATAAGTACCCCAAAGGAACAGCAATTTTCTATAGTTCTACGTGTAAAATTAACCGACGTGGCATTCGTCGAATTTGTTGTTGCCTCGACAAGTTTTGAGTATTAGCGTAGAAAATAGTCGAGAAAAAAACTTGAAAAAGATACCGGGAATACCAAAAACATAAAAAAAGGCAACATAAACTGAATGTAAGTGATTTAGAAAGTACCTTCAATTCTTCTGATAACAACTGCTAGATATATTTTCGGCGAAGGGCAAAAAATACAATAATTAATTAATTTCGATACTCAAAGCTGATCAGCAACATCACGAAACCTACCATATCGAATTACCGTCTTTTCATGGCAATCCAGCAGCCCAAATTAGTGAAAAACGTTGGCAAATCAGTTTGTGTATCACTGTTTTTTTTATTTCCACCATTTTAAACACTTTTTCCGGCTTTATAGCATCAAAAGTTTGAATTGGTTTGGCAATTTTGCTCCTTCGCTCTCTTAAAAATTCAAGCAACAATAAAAGCATGCCCGTAACGTCACTGAGTACATGTTAGGAGAATTTCAACGTCGATCTTTTGAAGTGCAATCATGCGTAACATTGGCTATAAAACAAGGGATCTCAATAGTTCAGGGTCAGTTTGTTAAACGCGGCGCCCGTGTCAGTGTGTAGTCGGAAAGACATAGCTGTGCATACATGTGTGTGTATATACAGGGTGTCCCCAAAAAAACGAAAACTATTGATATCACCAATAACAATTTAATTGTTAGAATTTGAATGCCTTAGCGCTCTGTTGGTTCCCACGAGTGCATAAATGATTGACATAAGTAAATTTTATGCATAAAGAAACTGTTTAAGAAGCTGTTTTTAATTCCCAGGAGCAGAAAATCGCGCACTTTACCAGGAGATATTCTTAACTAAATTCTAATACATGCACCTTGTCAATATTTTACGCATCATTACGTCCAGCTGTTTGGTAGGGCATTCAAATTTAACAATAAGTGATTTCAATAGTTTTCGTTTTTTTGGGACACCCTGTATATATATATATATATATATATATATATATATATATATATATATATATATATATATATATATATATATATATATATATATATATATATATATTTACAGGGTGTATCAAAAAAAAGGAGACCTTTAGAAATCAAGCATATTGTTAAAATTTGAATCCTTTTTCAATTGCACATATGCTGAACCGTGGTGCGCGAAATATTGATGGATGCATATATTAGAAAAAGGAGACCTTTAGAAATCAACTATTGTTATAACTTGAATCCTGGAGCACTTTGCTAAGCCCACGAGTGAGTAACATGCGATCTACGTACCGTATGCATGGCAGGTTGTTCCCAGGAGCAGACAATCTTTTGTTTAAACGTTATTTCAATTTCTAAAGGTCTCCTTTTTCTAATATATGCACCCCATCAATATTTCACGCACTACGGTTCAGCATATGTGCAATTGAAAAGGCATTCAAATTTTAACAATATGCTTGATTTCTAAAGGTCTCCTTTTTTTTTACACACCCTGTAG
>CACRXK020002142.1:35617-45933 GCA_902702795.2 Paramuricea clavata
ACCTCGGAATTTCCCAAGAAATCCACATTGTTTTAAAGACAAAAGATTTTAGGCGCCTGGGAATTTAAAATAGCATAACTGTCAAAATTACTGCACACGCGAGTGCATAAAGCAAAATTTATGCATTTATTTAATGCACAACATCAGTAATATGATCTATTAGCAATTCGATTTCAATTCCCAGGGGCCTAAAATCTTTTATGCTTAAGAATTGCAAAGTGATTTCTTAGGAAATTCCGAGGTTGCGTTTTTTTTATACACCCTGTATATTAAACATTGATTTGTTTTGAATTTCATCATTAGTTATACAAAAACGCCCGTCGATGTTAAGGTTACAGAACACCTTTGAGTGTTAATTTTGCCTAAAAATTTTTTAGTCGTTTTCACGGAAGCATTAGGCTAGTTCTACTATCTGACCAAGTTTGAACGAAAAATATATTGAAAACTCGCAGAGTTATTTAATAAAATACATTTCGCTGCACTAAGAAAAACATTGAAAATGTAATATTCAAATTCAATTTTCTCCGGAACAATTTTACGGCAATTACCGATTTTCAAACGAGTTGTGCTCCTGCGGGTTTTAACAAATTTCTATTAAATTTTCACAGGACATAGCTAAAGACGTCAGTTTCAAAATTTTATTCGGCTTTGTTCTAATTTTGGATATTTTAATAATAAGGAGCAATTCACACAAACGATTCAGAAATATGTTGCAGTCGTCAAAGAAATCGCCATATCAGCGGAACGACGAAATATACAAAAATTTGCGCATAACAAGGGGGAATTTCGTTCTCGTCCAATCAGCGCTTTTGTTTACATTTTTTCCCTAAGCCAATCAGAATGCGTAAAACGCTTCATCACATGAAATTTGTAAACAAACATATGGGGTTACCTCAGAGCTTTTCTGCAAGCGGGTTTTTTTTTGCCTTTAAATTCATATATGTTGTTCTTAAAAGAATTCTCCTCAACTTCCTCGTGGCGATTTTTGATTAATTGCGTGATTGCGAAGATATGGGTCTTCAAACTTTGCCTTGCGCAAGCTTAAATACCATCCCTCGAATTTGTAGGTTCCGAACGGATTAGCGTTTTTAAGAGCCTTTCAAATCGAGGTTTGAGACGTTTTATTTTTAAAAGATACTTTTATCTTCATATTTTCACATTAACTTATTAATATCCTGTGTAACAAGTAAACAGGACATTTCCGGGCCGGGACAAGTTGACATGTCGATTTCTTGCCAAACAGCACGGCGATCAATATGGCGAATATCTAAATACAGGGAATTTTTAAAATTTTGTTGGTATAAATGGGATAAAGAAGCTCATCAAATATTTGGACTATGAACCTTCAAACTTATGCCAAGTATTTATTTGATTGATTAGCTCAATAACTGTTTTTTGGCTCGTTTTTCGTCGATTTCGACATTTAGTCGAGCTTAGTCGACTTCAAAATAATGTGTCAACATTGCGTGTTGCACCCTGTGGACATGAATATTTTCGTTTGTTTGACAATAACACTTGTCTTCATTGGTTTTAATCCTTGATTGACAATATATTCATTGGTCTCAGAGTCCTAAACTTAAGGAAGATGGATGACATTGGGACAGAATGATTTTGTTCAATGTTGCTGTTCAGGTATCAAAATTTATGGATATATACCTGTATATGAACTTCATTGTTTTTTTTTTTACTTCGTCTGGCTCACTTGTCACAATTGCGCCCTGTTCATATTACCTGGCTAGGTGGGAGACGACATTTGCCAGTATGTTCTATCCTATCCTGCTACTATCGGCCTAGCTAAGCGTGAGGTTTCCATTGCCAGAATCCTGGCTATATGTAAGCCAAGAAATTCACCATATACAATAAGGATCAATAAGCACTGTATACCAAACAGGCAACATGAATTAGGCTTGAAGCATGTGTTCTGGATAGTCTAGATCATATAAACAGGTCCCCAATAGATCCCGATCTACTATAATTGAAACATTTTAGTCCATAAATTTGTGCATTACCAGAATACCTGTGCACAAATGAATATTTTACACATATTATATAATGCAATCCAATATTAACCCCCAGTAACCTCACAAATAGGCCTCCCTTCCAAAAATCAGATCTCCCTTCCAAAAATAAGCTCTCCCTGTTAAGGGCTGTCAAAATGGGCCATGCTAGCCCAGCAAATATGGCTGGATTTTCTTTTCAGGGCTAGTTTGTCATTTGCCTCGCAGGAGCCAGGCTAACCTGGCAACTGTTGTCACGAAATTTGTGTGAAATGCTGGTTAATTTGTTAATGACAACAGCTTCAGAAGGCTTATATTAATCAATTTCTTACTTACTTGGGCCAAATTGTGTATTATAATATAGCAATTGTAAATTCTGGACGCTGATTGGCTAAGAGCCGTGTTGACATAACTCAATGTCAACACGGGAAATTTCCCGCCGCTCTTTAAATTGAAAAGCGTATTCCCAAAATTTAAGTAAAAAGTTTTTAAAATGGCCAATTTTGAACCTTTTGGCACTGGAGGCGATGCAGAAAACCCCAGAAGGTTTGCAAATTTAGAAGCAAGCGATTTAGACGAATTATTAGAAGCAGCACACTCCAAAAGGACGAAATACAGCACTGCTTTCGCTGTCTCTGTTTACAAAGGTTAGTTCGCTTGAACTTTAAATTTAAGTTTACACCTCTCCAAGTAATCAGGTTTTTATATATTATGGTTGTTTTTCAGAGTGGGCCCTGCAAAGAAACATAAATAAAGAGCTTCATGAACAAAGCGAGGAAGAGCTTGATCAAAACCTGAGAGTTTTCTATGCAGAAGTGAGAAACAAGACCGGCGAAAACTACGGAAAGTCAACCCTACTCGGCTTGAGAAGCGGCATTGAGCGGCATTTAAACTACCCCCCTCACAACAGAGGAATCAAGTTTTCTAAAAATCCTGCCTTCATGAAGTCCAACATGATACTCGATGCGAAAATTAAAAATTTAAAGCAACTCGGGAAACAAAATACGAAGCACAAACCTGCCATAACGACGCCAGACCTTCAAAAGCTGAGAGTTCATCCAGTAATCTCCGCCTCGACTCCCCTCGGTCTCTTGAGAAATGTTTGGTTCCACACAACCTTATATTGGTGTCGACGAGGTAGAGAAGGCCAACGAAACCTAACACCGTCCAGCTTTACCTTTGCGGTTGACGAAAATTCCCGTCAGTATGCGACTATGACCCACGACTAGTTGTCAAAAAATCATCCCGGTGGATTTGACGACACGGAAAGTTTTGAAAAAGACGGCAGGATGTACCGTGCTACAGACGACCCCAGCGACGGCTACAATGCCTTGGAGCTTTATATATCCAAGTTAAATCCACACTGTTCAGCATTCTTCCAGTTTCCGAAGCGAAAGTGGTCCCCAAGCGACAGTGTTTGGTACGAAAATCGGCCACTCGGTGTAAATAAGCTGGGTGTTATGATGAGAGAAATTAGCGAGGAAGCCGAACTGTCGAGCATCTACACAAACCATTGTGTGAGAGCCACCGCGATTACTCTTTGGTCCGATGCAGGTCTTGAAAACCGCCACATTATGGCCGTTTCAGGTCACCGAAATGAACAGTCGCTGAAGAGTTATAACTCGCGTCCATCCTCAACAGGCCTACTCTGGGGCGGTAAATCGCCTTAAATCGCTGCAATATAATGCAATTTTGGGCGATTTTATGCGATTTAAGGAAAAACTGGGACTTTCAAGCACTGCGATTTAGTGCGATTTTAGGCGATTTAAGAGAAAATTCTAAATTTTAGGGATTGCAATTTAGACCTGTGTTTTCAAGGTAATTAAATTTTATATTTTGCTCCGGTTTCCTCCCACAAGGCAAAATATGGCAGGGTTGGTTAGAATAAACACAGTTAGAAAAGTGAGATCATATTCTCATTGTTATAAAGATAAATAGTCTAGACTAACATAAGTAACCCTAATACTTGATGTAAGCGGTGACTGAAAAGCCCCAAAGGGGAGTGAGCTGAATAATGTAATGTTTTCACACACATATGCATTTCATGTATGAAGCAAAATACAATTATTAGAACATGCATGTACATTTTATATAAAGCTAGGTTAATAATTATTGTATTTAACCCGAATCATATATAAAGCTCAATATTCGTGAACTTTTCATCCATTGTCTTATTTAGAAGCCATTGGAGTTCATCTCGTGGGGTCATGTGGTCATGCATTCAGCATTCATGGCTACATTTTAATATATACCACAAATAAACAGTTAATAAATATACTCTACTTAAGGGGCATGTACGGTACATAATTGCAAAATACCAACCTATAACTAAACTACACATGTCTTAGGCTAAACTTTAATATTATTAATTGCAAAATATAATAGATATTTGATTTCCAAAAAAACCACAGCCCACAGAGAGTAGAAACGCACAATAAATTTATACAGTTACAATAAGCTATATTCCTATAAATTACCTTGTCACCCTTGTAAGTGAAATTGTCTTGTTTTGTATCTTGTCAACACTTCTTTATTTAGCTTGCATTTCATTTAAACTGTTTCAACAAACAATGTTTTATAAAATTATGTTTGATATCTATATCCAGAAACAGTTTGAAACCTTACAGTATTATCACGCATTCGGAAACTGTCGGCGTAATGCCGTAAAGTTTAATTTACATGAAGTACGTCGCATATAAATGGTCGGAATTCTAAATTATTTTTAAAAAATACTAAACAAAATGATATTAAACAAATGGCACACCGCGCACTACATCGTAGTTTTAAGTCTTTTACCTGATAATTTGTCAAGTGTTCTGCAAACAAGCAATAACAAAGACTGTATGGTATGTACGATGTAATCATTGTTTTACCGTTTATTTTCTATACAGGTCTGGAAAATTTAATAGATGAGAGTTGCAAAACTTGCAAATATCTCGCTCATATTAAACCCCACGTATGTTTTTCGTATGATATAGCCAATATAATTATAACTAGGAGCTAGAGTATAACCATGCACATGTCGAAGTACAACCATTGTATACAATGCAGTGCTCGATCTACATGCAACAGTGCACAAATTGCAGGATGACCTTATTCTATACTCGTACTCATTGACTCTCATTATCATAGTCTCCTACTGTTGTTCTAGCAGCAATTAGGCTTTGAGAAGCCATGTATATTATAGATTAATTTGTAGTCCAGCCCCCATAGTCCATATAAATTGTAGCCCAGCCTCCACATTTTACACCAATAATGAAATTAACTAGTAACTCAATTTTGTTGCTGGTAGTGTAATGGAATCTATGGGTCTTTCATATCCCAGAATTGCCTAATTATTGTAAAGTCTGCATAAAGCAGAAAAAGGCTCTGTTTTTATTAATGACCGGAGCCTATTGAGTGACTAAATATTGTCAGCCTAATCCACTTATTTGATTTATCCATGTTGCATTACTTTTGATTGCAAAACACCTGGATTATACATGATTTGCCAGCAAAATAGCAGCAATTGATAAACTTGAGTACATTATTGACTGAATGTATCAAACAGAATGCATGTTGGCGAGTTAATGCGATTTTAAGCATGGGCGTACGGGAAGGAAAATATTAGGGGGTTGGAAAGAAGTGATTGGGGGGGGGGGGAGAGAAGTGATTACAAAAAATTCCTATTAGATAGCATATTTCCCACATAATTGACAGAATTTCTCACAAAATTGACAGAATTTGTCCCATTTATTTCTATAATAAACCAATATTGCCCGACTGTGAAGCGAATATTGCCCGGCTGGCTTTGTTTGCCCAACAAAGCCAGGGGGCGACCGCCCAGCCAGAAACTGGGGGGGGGCGGTCACCCCGTCCTCCCCACCCCCACCCAGTACGCCCATGATTTTAAGCGATTTTAGGCGATTTAAAGCGATTTTAGGCGATTTAAGAGAAATTTGACCATTTTAACCCGCGATTTAATGCGATTTTGGGCGATTTAAGGCGATTTAAGGCGATTTACCGCCCCAGAGTAGGGCCTTGGATTCAGGAGATGATTCTTGATTGGGAAAGGTTAAACTAGACTGGGCTACTAGCAAGTGATATGTCGCAGGATTTGAGCTAGTAGTGAACTGGATATTTCAATGTTGTTTGCACTTTTTTCATTGTCGCTGTCACTTTCAACTACAACCTACATATACAAAAAATAAATAATCTTACATTCGTATCGTAAACGTGAAGCTATAAGAACATATTTTGAATAATTGATGTCCGCTGTCGTGATTTGGCCATCAGCAAACAACAGTCTTCGACACGAAGGTGAAGAAAGTAAATAACATTTGCCAGAATTAGGCTAGTACAGCACGAGACGTTTCTTGAACGTATTTTCCTAATAAATTGTTTATTTGTGAAGAATATACTGCAACAAACGAGGTTTTACGCTTGTATTTTATCCGTATCCCTCGTCGAAGCAAATCCCAACGGCCAACGTTCGATAATGGCGCCAAAAGTTAGTACGCATGCTCGAAAATGATCGCAAACCCGATTGTTTACGGGCGCGTGCATTCTCGTTCCCAGTTCCCGCGATCATTAATATTACACCTATAGGCCTTCAATTCTCGTGATTAATTTTTACAAATACCGTATTTATATTTACGATAAAATTACTAAAAATCTGGAAAACAAATTTCAATAATACCCTACAAAATGAAACATCAAATCTCACCTTGTATAATCCAAAAAACGTCCCCTTCTTTTTCTTTGCGACTGCGAGCATGTGCATTCTTTAAGTTTTATGCGGAAGTTAATTTGATACGATATACGACGGACGATCGACACAATTAAGAGTCGATTTGACAGAAGGGTCGATTTGACAGAATTAAGACAGTCGATTTGACGGAAGGATCGATTTGACACAATATTAATAGTCGATTTGACACAATTAAGAGTCGATTTGACAGAAGAGTCGAATTGACACATTTACGAGTCGATTTGACAGAAGGGTTGATTTGACACATTTAAGAGTCGATTTGACAAAAGCGTCAATTTGACACAATTAAGAGTCGATTTGACAGAAGGGTCGATTTGACACATTTAAGAGTCGATTTGACAGAAGGGTCGATTTGACACAATTAAGAGTCGATTTGACAGAAGGGTCGTTTCGACAAAAGGGTCGATTTCATTCCAGGGTCGATTTGACCTATGCGAGAGTCGTTCCGCGATGGAGAGCCGAAACGAAGCTCATAGGGGCCAAAGTGTTGATCAAAAGCGGCCCCTTTATGTGGGGCCAAAACAAACCCGGACGTGAGAGTCGTTTTGGTCTGTGGGGCCACATTGGCAATTGATGGGGCTAAATTGGAAAATGATGGGTCCGTTACGGCAAAGGGTAGGGCCAATTTGGCTTTCCTCCATACCTAAAATGGCTCCGTCGGTGCAGATCCAGCTCTCCAATGCCAAAATGGCTTTCACATAGGGCCAAAACAGCTTTGGCCCCAAAAGGGCTGAAACGGAATTTGGGGTCGATTTGGCCCTTTTTAATTTACAGTGTATGTATACCGTATACAATGGTATATTAAGAACATTGTTGCTTTGCAACCTATGCCATGCACGATGAATCAAAATCACCTGCAGGGAAGTTTATTCCATTCCGATTATTCTGTAATTTATAAATGTAATTTCTCGACTCGGTTACAATTTACTTGAGCAATTTGCTAATCAATATAGCGTATATAAACATACCTTGAGTCTTTTCTGGCTCCTGGGAAATTGCCCGTTGAAGATCATGTAATGCATTTTTAATGAATGGGTTCTTCCGTTGAACGTTTTCGCAGTATTTCACAATCGCACTTTGGAGAGAGAACAATTTATCCTTCATTTCTTTAGTTGCAGCATTGTCCTCAAAAATTCTGCTAAATTCATGACGTATCTACATGTGCATAGCAAAAGTGAAATTAATTTTTCAATATGTTAGTGATTTTCTGCAGCACACAATCTGTTATATCTAACATTATGCTAACATATTCCCAAAAAAAATATACGTAGTAGTGCACCATTAATTTTTCCACATACTCGCCAGAGCGCATTCATATTTTTACCAATATAATCAATTATGCAATCTTAACCTAAAAATTTGCTTGATCACTCGACAAAGAATGTGGATATGTTACAATAAAAATACAAAACTTTCAGAGGGCGTAACTAGAGCGCTAATTGGGGGGGGTGGGGCGTTGGTATATTCATATATTTGTGTTCTGCCCGACTAATTTCTTTTGAAATGAACTTAAAAACAACCGATTTCAAAACAAATTCGTCAGGAAGAACACAGCTATATGAATATACAACCCCCTCCCAATTAACGCTCTAGTTTCGGCTCTGAAAACTGTTTGCACCATAATGCAACATTGAGGCCAAATTGAATAACTTACCCCGCTTATTGTGGCAAGAGGTGGGTATGTTTCTATAATTTTGCTGACAGGGGTCAATGTAGTAAGTATCTCTTTTCTTCTCAGTTGAAAAGTTGATGCCATTAAAGTTTTGACTTTGTTTTTGTCTTGACTGTTGGCAGACTTTTGTGTTTCTTTATGTAGCTCAGATATGTGCTCTTTTTGAATGGCTTCGGTGGTGTTTTCGGAATTTGGTATTTCATCCAGATATCTGCTTTTCTCTGGCGCTTCAGAACAGGTTTTGGCGCACATGTACTTGGTTTATTATCATCAGCAGATTGTACCATGGATCTTTTCTTGCTCTCATACTTCCTTACATGTTTAAATCGATTTTTGATGCTTTCTGTCCAAGATCCCTTGATGTTAAAAAAGAACACATCAGATCTTTCTATTCATGAATTAATAAAGTATAAACGAAGACGTTATAGAAAAATGTAAAGAAGTCGAACTTTATAAAGACTGCTCATTGAGAGCTAAACATGAGCTGACAACAATGACTATTGGTGTAAGCAAAATCCACTGGCAAAAACTCCCTGTGTGCATGTTGCAAAATTTTGAGAAATTATTCCAAAAATAGGTACGCTACGCGTACATGTATCTGCGAAAAAACTTGATTAACATTTTCAACACTTATTATAATAAATATAATAGCAAATAAGGTTTTAAAGTCAAACATAGTACAAATCTAACTAGGCTGTAGACAGCACAGAGGGCAGCAGGGGAACCTCGACTTCTCCCTCTTCTGAGAAAATTTAACTAATTTTATGTGATTATGATTGTAACTCGGATAATTATGCAGTCAAAAAATAAAAATTTCATGCAAACAATATTCGCAGTGTCTATTTAGTAAACGACAACTTGTCAATCCATACCCATTTTGAGAACTTTATTGTAGTCACATGAAGCAAAAGTTCTGTCACTTATTGTTTACACTTGCCAACGTTAACTGTTGAGTAACATACACAAACTATTCGAGGAACATGCATTAATACTGTAACAAAGAGTCCATCATATATCGAAGACCACTGAATGTAAAAGGTCATGAATGAAGTATATAATTAAATTCCAATCCTGTGCACAGTTAATGATATAGGCCCTACCACACTGTTCGGTTTAACACAACATATCCACACAAAAACAATTTGTGTTGTGGGAGAATATCGGTTTGAGTAGAAGGTATCACAAGTTCAGTTTTGTACATATTGTGTGCCATTGATCTGACCATCCATATAATATATGATTATTGTAGCTGTTAAGCTATTACAGTATCCATACCATTGATACTTATGAATTTAGGTAAGATTGTCTTGCAAGTGGGTTGCTCTGACAAAATTATCTAGCCAATATCCAGTACATTTATTCATCATTCTTGCATTAATCTCTAGACAAAAACATTTATGTTAGAAAGCAAAATAACAATGTAATATTAAAGGAGGGAGGGTGGGGATTCTTTTATTAGCATTTGAAAATGTTTGCAAAAATTTTGTTTAATTATAAACTCTGTTAAATGTGTAAAACCAAAATGTATAAGTATTGTAAACTGATAACATCTTTAACATCCAACACTAGATCTATAATATATGGTATTTGACTACTTACCAGATGAGGATAAGTTTCCATGTTGATAAATAACTTCGGAATAATATCACAAGTAGAGAAAACAAGACAGCCAATTCAAGATAAATTGATAAAAATATCAAGATATTTTTGAAAGAATAACACAGTCACACGAGGCTAAAGTATGCCCGTTCGCAGGTTAGATGCGTGCACGATGTAAACAATTGATGTAAACTGATCGCTGATTGGCTTAAATTGGCTGAATTATATAAGCCCGTCGCTGAATGGCTATAGGGATACGGTACGGTACGTTTGCGATAGCAATATATCATATAAAAAC
>CACRXK020002143.1:0-45929 GCA_902702795.2 Paramuricea clavata
CGTTTTCTGACCAACAGAATTCTGTAAAATCTCTCCCCAAAGTCCAGGAAATGGCATTTCAGAGAGTCTAGATTCAAAAATTTTCCGGATGAGCATGCACTGGACCCCCTAGAAAACCTGTGCATATACGGCGCTCAACTCGTGACTTTAGCACTTCTACTAGGGGGGCCTTCGAAAATTTTGAACCGGGGGCCCCCTGATATAACGTTACGCCACTGCTCTCAATCCTCTACTCAAAGGTCTTAAAATAATTGAGGAGAAAGTGATACCTTTACATTGACATTAGTGAAAATTATTAGACCTTCGCTTCTTCTCGGATAAGGACGTTAGAATCGTAGGTATGTACGTCGGATCCCCTATCAGTTGGTAATAGCCTGTTGGTAAATCCGCTCACCAATGACAGTGAGAAACTCAGCGAAGTACACGAAAGTACTCTAAGCGTTATGGCATGGGGATTAATTTAAGGATATCATCAAAAGTATCATCATTGCTTTCAACATCGCTTGATTTATGTTACACTGTAAACGGTAATTAAAGATATCTGGTTCCTGTCTCGTACAAAATTGAGACTCAAGCTCATGTACTTAATCTCCAAAGTGAAGTACATAACGTTGCCCACAGGTATTCATTCAGAAACCTGAAACTATGAGTTTAATAGAACAATTAAGAGCACAATTGCATGTTCAAATACAACAATTGACTCCATTATTTCCCAGTCCTATCACTCCAATTCTGTTTCATGCCAAGATTTGTCAGACTTAATTACGATTTTGAATACCTTGGGCAGGAAAGGTCATATGGCACGAGCAAAAAGCGAGACTTCTGCGTACCCGGTGGTAATATTGGCGCACTTATGATGCCACATTTTCCTGGTCTCGTTCCAGGATCTTTTCTTCCGCGAAAATGCTTCTACGCTTGCCTTTCTGTGTTGTCAAAAACATCGCACTCTGCAGAGTCTGCATCGCATCCTGTAATTTCCATTCCTTCTTTAATAATGTATAAAATCCTTTATAGACATCGTCATCAACCAGACCATTCGTGTCCTAAATATGAAGAATACAAAAATTCCGCAAATGAAGCCAGTAAGCAAAAAGGTAAGATGGATTACGTTGTGATTTCATCCACATGCTTGTTTGCAATAAGAAAGAAATCCCTTATTTACCCTTTATTTTTTAATAGTACAAATTGAAAAGAAGGAAAAGACTGGTATGTACCTTTGGGATATACAGTTTTTAACACGAGAAGATAAAAGTCATATCTTCAAGCCACCGTGTAATGTTCTGATTATTATATAGTCCAGAGCAAAAAATGTGAAATTTCACGTTCAAAAGAAAATTGGAAAAAGTCACGTGATCGATATTTCCACCAGTGATATCACTAGCTGTATATTTTTCAGTATCTCACTCTCTACTATATATAATAAACGTGTATAATACTTTATATATACATTAGAAATTATGGATAGATATATTGTATATTACAAAGAAGAGCAAGTTGCCAAATGGAGATTTACAGTAAGAAGTTCATTTCGAAGAAGTTCGTAGCTAATTGAACAATTGATCTAATATTACAATCCAAAGTGTTGTGATCTTTACAACCCTGGCACAGCAGTTTCTGCTTTTCCCAATACACCCTTTCGATAATTACGTCATTTGGCCTGGGAGCCCCGCTCTCATGAATCGTATTTACGGATGAGAGCGAGGCTCCACGACCAAAAAGTATGTGCGACGTAATTATCGAAAGGATGTGTATTTGTCTAAGTTTGCTATAAGGGTATAGAAGATATAGTCTCTGCGTATACTGTTATACAAATGGTTAGTTCATCATCAACGTACCAGTTCATACCATGAAATTTTCATGATTTCTTGCAGTTTTAAGAGGTCGTGGTAGGGTACATCTTTACCAATTACGTTTTGGTGGCGGAACTTCTTTTTTTATTCTACAAAGTAATGTAAATTTGTGGCGACTACCTTGTGTGTGTGTATTTCTTCTCCAGGTCGTGGTGGTGCAAGATCTAGTAGTCGTGCTGCGAAAGTCGCTCTGATGAAGATGAAATTGCACGCCGTTGGCGACGCATCTACACCACAGGTAGATCACCAGTGTTTGTCAATATCACAGTCGGTCACCCATTTTCCAAGCAAAACACTATTATGCATGTAGTCTACTAACTGCTCTGCACTGACATTTGCCACATTGCCATTAATTTGAATAATTTTTCCTTCACTCTCTTAAACCAAAACACAATCTCTTCCTAATTTAGTACTGAATACTTTATAGTCAGCATATTCATTTAACAATTATGTTACTGCTTTGAAAGGAGGAACGTGTTTATTTTTCAATAATTCTACCGGATGAGTCAACAGAAAAATCAAAACCAATGTTCTTTTCAAAGGTACTTGTGCATTAAACATAAGGTGGTGACGAAGTGTTTTCATTTTGTTTTAATTAGATATAGAATTGTAGAAACATCCTAGCACTGTCATTCTCTGCCTTGTGTTTCTAGAAATGGAGTATTGGACGAATTATCGATCAAATCTCTAAAATGTGTAAACTAAGGAACGAAAACAACCGACAATTATCCACGGTATTACAGTTTTTATACTATTTTTATGGCATGTTATAGTATACAATTTATGAATGTTTATTAGTGCAATGGTAAAAATATTTTCATGAGGTGAAAGGCCGAGTGAAAATATTTTTACTATTACACCAAAGTAAATCAATGTCAATGATATCGATTTGTTTATTGAATGAAATACCTGAGCTACATGTACATAATGTTCAAAATTATTGATAGAAATCGAACGCGAAATTGCACGCTCAGCAAATTGGTAATTTTTATCCCATATCACGTGATCATAATCAGCCAATTAAATGATCGATATATTTGATCGATATATTAGAAGTATGTAAATGTTTTCGCAAAAACCCAGCAGTGTTATCATAGCTTCGACAAGGCAACTACAATCAAGTGCAAAAATAAGGCTTTTTATATTTTCATCCTCTGTTCTAAGTTCTTGCCTCCACTCCCCCCCCCTCCCCTTCCCCCGTAGACCGATGTTGAGCAAAAAATTGAGCTGACCTTCCGCGTTAAGGGGGGAGAGGGGGGGGGGGTATTGTCTCAATAATTTTTGCAAGTGATTTTAGGTTGACTATGCTAATGAATCGCACTCACTTCCCACTCACTTCCTATATATTCCATGTTTGAAATTAAAGTTTCATCTATTACATGGAAAAGATACGTACCATTCAAACACGATTTTGTAGTCTAATATTTTACCAAAATTGAGGAAATTTTGCAGTAAAATATTTTACCAAATCTGGTCACCGACATTTTCATGACTTTCAACTGTGCTGTACACTGATTTCTCTTTTTTATGTAGAAACTCAGGTTGTTCGAAAAGTTTCCGAGAAGGCAATTGACAATAGGTAAATCTTTAGAAACAGAAATGAACGAGAATTCAGAAACGCTTTTCAGTGGTTCAGAATTAATTTTAGAGTATGTAGAAACCGATATGTAAATATCACAGTAATGTCACAAGAAATGTAGAAACCGATATGTAAATATCACACACACACTTTTTAGAGAACTCGTCGGTAAAACGAAAATTATACGTAGGAAAAAATTAAACTTGTCAGTAAATACACCCTTTCGATAATTACGTCAAATGGTCTGGGAGCCTCGCTCTTATATGAGTCGTGAGCCAATCACCTTGCGTAATTTACTGTTGAGAGCGAGGCTCCAGGACCAAAAGGTATGTCTGACGTAATTATCGAAAGGGTGTATTGATTAGAAATGGTTGATGTTGGAAAGCACTTGGTGTTCCAAAACACCCCAAGACAAAAATAACGTCGATGATAATTTCGCCACTGGAACACCCCCTCTCGGAATGGTAAATGAAAAGACAAATAATGATCAACAGACGTATATAGACCGATTTTCTCAATATATAAAGGTGTTAAAATCATAACTTCTGACATTCGCACTCTCGCTCGTTTCACATGCAGAGCAAAAGTGCCATCATGTTGTAAACGATAATAAACAATTATTGAATGAAGTTGAGTTTTGTGAGCCGTGTGTTTAGTCAATAATTTATTAACTGTAATTTTTAATAAAAGCTATACAGTAGTTATAGTATATAATAAAGATAACAACCGCTCTATCACTTGGTACAACAATTTTTTAGATTTACTGTAACTAAATATCGACACAAAATTCGCTATACTATACATTATTATTCATCAAATTATCTAACTACGAAACATATACAATCACGTAATTCTGTAATGCAATTTCGCAAACATTAAAAACATCAACAAGGGGAGATTTCATTCCCCGAAATTTTACCCAAATTATCAAAGTGTTCTGTAATCGAATGTGTTTTATATATCGTTGGTTAAACCCTGCCTGCTTTGGCGACGGCATTAGGGTCTTAGCTAGACCGTACTTGCTATGTTCGTTCGGATAGATATTTCAAGGTGCGATAATGCAAGATATGTCGTGGCACTGGTACTCCAATAATTATCGTATACCTGAGCTGGTACAAACTTAACTTAAGACTCAAGGTTCTGAAAGGTATGAACAAATTTGGCTATAAGGTTGTTTACATCGTTGCTGCCCAATTCAGAACTTTGGTTTGGATAGCTTGCATGCCTAGTTAGTGTTCTGGTTTACAGACGCGAAGAACAGAACAAAGGTAACTAAGCATCAGAATTATGTATAGAGTTAGAGAGTTTGCACATGACGTCACAACCGCCATGTTGGTGTTCCTATTCAAAAGAATTGTAATTAGACTCTTTTGTCTGGAACACCAACATAGCCGCCATGGCCTTTGTTGAGTTGGTCCCTGAGAAATGAGTGCAAACGCTCTATTCCCTCAATGTAGAACATTCTAAAGCTTAGTTGCCTTTGTTCTATTGTGCCTCGGTAGACTAGAACAACAGTGCACCTTACATGGTACTTGGCTGGAAAAAAAAGAGAAGTACCAGAGTGTAATATATATTGGCATACCTCCGGCACATAAGTATGCGATTTATCCGCACCTTGCATCTGTCTTTGTTTCAACAAAAACAAACTATCCAGACAAACTAGCTAGAATAACACGATCTATACTGGCTAGAATCCTGAAACAGATGCACCACTTTAGACTGCTGTGGACGAATTCTTGGCGCAAGTTCGTTCGTACAAATCATCTTCCAGTATAGATCGTGCCAGTTGCATTTTTCTTGATATATACAATCATACTGGCTGTAAACAGACTTTTAGCCAGAGTGTTAAAACAAGACGTCCAAAAAACACAGCGGGTGTGACAATCTAATTCACTCATAATCCAGTGTCTTTTCGACAAAAAAGGATCGAAAATTCGAAATGTATGCAATATAGATAAAGTTAACAGCAGCCGACAACTTCTGAGGTATTCAAGAAATATCACAGATTTTGCGAGTTGCTGTGTTTAAAGAAAACCTTTTTTAGGCCATCTGTTAGAATGGGGCGACATATGACGTTTGGGCGACCACCTGGCTAAATGCTTAGCTGTAAACCAGGCAGTCCCGTAGACATTGTGTTGTGTACAGACATATTAAATGTAACTAAATACAAATCTCTAAAACTATACTTTCTACATTATACATTACATGTGCGTAAATATTGGTGATTTCTTGACCAGCAATGTATATAAAGATGCTTAATAGATCAGGTACTACCTTGACAAATTTGTTTTTCATCTTAACAGTTCAACTTTCTACACTGATTCCTGTGTATTGTAACAGGCCTTCGTTCACGTCCTTGTTTAATAATGTTGCCCAACAAGCCAGACAAGACTATTCAACAATTCCATAAAAATTAACGTGGTACTATATTTAATTATTATTGTATGGAAAAAATTCTCTATTCTTGAGCAAAACCTTCGGTCTCTTCAATGGCAAAAGTTAGTTTTTCTACCAGCTGTTCGTAGCTCTTGTACGGAGGCAAATCGAGACGGTTAAAGCTATGAAAAGCGAAATATAAAATTGATGAATGCTTACAAGATGTGCATGGAAGACAAATCTAGGGCTGCGTATTACATATACCTTGAAGGTAATTTTTATCCCGGGCTAATATTACAGCCCGCCTCGTTTATCACAGAAAGTTGAATGCATGAACTCTCATGCAGGGTTCGTAGTCCCTATTTTCAAAGACTTCAAAGATCTTTGAATCAGCTTTCGAAAAATTACACCATTTTTACCCAGTAATTAGTCCCATTAAATCACATCCTCGATATTTGCGAAAACCTTGCTCTTCAATCAATCTATTTTATTAGCTAGGAAATCGTATAATCAAATACTCACTAAAGAATTTAAAGACTTTTAAAGACTTTCTTCGCTATAGACTATTCAAATACCTTAATGACCTGCATTCAAATTTAAAGACTTTCAAGGATTTCAAACACCGCTACGACCCCTCATGGTAATTATGCTTGAAATCAGTTTCAAGTTTTTCTACACAACAGCCGGACTGAAATTTCTTTCTCGGACTCAGGGAACGTTAATCATCGACGAACAATTGCTTGTGCCACCCATCCAAACTCATATCCCTGGCTCTATGCACGAACTATATTTCGAGATCATTGCCAGGCCAACAATATTACAGCTACAGTATTATACACTTACCACGTATGACTCCTAGGAAGCCAAGACTCCTTTCCAACTCTTTCTATACAAAATTTCTGAGGACCATTACTCCCTGTCAAGGAATAAAATATTGTTTACTCAAATCTCGTCAATCGTTTAAGCCCGGATGAAACGAGGATGTAGGAGAGTTGGCAGTCACGTGATCTTGGTTAGCTGTTCTTAATGCTTTCCCAACACTGTCATGTATTTTATTTATGTTGTATCGTATTTGAAGCATGAAACCTTTATTTTTGTTAATCTACAGCCACAATCTTGGACATATACTGTAACTAATCGAGACTGCCTTTTCCTCTATACAAGATTCGCATACCTCTTACGATAAATTCCATGTTAAATCATGTTGCATTTCTTTAGCCCCCAGATTCATATTTTTTCAGATTTTATTAAATTGCAAACTATTTAAACATTGATTACATATATACACAAAATAATATGATACATTATCCCCCAATAATATGGTACATATCCTCCGCTCCCCCAACTCAATGTTAAGCTTGTGTCATGGTAATTTACTAAAACTTGTTTCGGCGTTGTTTACTCCATTGAACTGGGGGAGGGGGAAGTTTGTTTTGTTCATGTGCATTACACGCCCCCCCCCCCCCGTGGAAATCAGCTACGGTTGACGGGGTCAGCGTGTATAAATAAAGTTCTACTACTATTGCCTGAAATGGTCTCAAAGAGTTACGACCAAGATTGTAGAAATGTCCCCAGTAACAATTCGTTAATGTCAACTCTCATTTTCGTTTTGCTATGCGAAGGGCTTTATGGAAACAAAAAATACTTGAAAGTTTTATATAAAGCAGTGCCCAGCTCTTACCCATTAATTCATTAAAACCGCCAACGGGTAAACGACATGTCCCGGTGACAAATTGCAGAAGACGAGTCCGTTTCTCATTATCAAATGATTTCACGGCCTGAAAGAGACAAACAGAAATGTTGTTAAAACGGTTAATCATTGTTAACGCAGACTGGATTATAATCGAGAAACTGGCAAGCATTACATTACATTATATTATCATTACGGTATTACATTACGGAATGAAACGCGATAAAAAGTTGTTTCTGAGTTTAGCAACCAACGTTGTGTTTGGACAACTTTACGTTTGTCAAAATAGTGATGACATGGACATTGGGAGTAATTTTGCATTTTGCAAAGGTTAATAATCTGTACATTTTAATCATACTGCAAAGGTGCCAAAGAGGAATTTATGACTTCGGCTTGTTATTGTCTTGACTCAATACTGTTGAAAATTACGGTTGTCCAATCACAAGGCAACGTTGGTTGCAAAACTTGGAAACAACTTTTTATTGCGGACTGGGGTTGTGGCTTGAATGCAAATGTAAGGTAGAATATTCCCCGCGGTAGAAAATCCGCATTGTCTCAAAACAAAGTTAACAAACCTGCCAAAACCAGATCACTTGTCTGCTGTTTCTTGTGTAATGTCGATACACTGTATTTCTCTGCCAGTCGTCCACATCAACCTCTTGCATTCCACACAACATCAACTGAAAACAACACGTAGACAATCATATACATATGATGAAGTTAAATAGATTCAAGCAAGGTTAACAGCAGATGTATTATTCATGCATGTTGACGTCCGTTTGGGGGTGTCCAAAACTGGGAACGAACAGTTCATTTTTTGTCAAGTTCAGCACATTTTTGTGAGAGTCAAGCACTGATATACCTATAAGTCAAGTGAGAATGCGAGATATTTACAGCGAGGCGATTCATATTATTAAACATTCCTTAATTTTAAACCTTTAATTTGCGAGTGATTTTAGCGAAGTGATATAGTTTTTGTTGCATGGGAATCACTTTTGGAGGCAAATTTTCCAAACCGGGGAAGCTAATGACGCCACAGCCGTTAAGGGGTTCGTGCCTTATAACCGTTCGTGTCGCCCTGATCGGATCAATTGACCACAAACACACCTACATCCAAACACTAATACTACGCCGTATGTATGCCGCAAGCACGCGATTTATCGCACATGCAGTATGACATTAGGTTAATAGGTTACCTATGTTCTTCCTATGTAAGGACAACATCACAGGCAGACAAGGGTCGCGTGGCAGATGTGCAGATGAACAGCTTACCTCTAGCTCTCTCTCATCAAAGTAAGCCAACCAGTAAAGTGGAACGACATTATTAAATCCTTCAAGGAACGCTTTGGTTTGCTCTTCAATACCACGATTGAGACGCCATTCAGTCATCAGACTAAAAATAATTGTAAACATCAGATGCAATTATGCTCGCACGCCGACGTCATGTCGAGGCGCCCATGACGTCACATCATGTAAGAAGCTTAGATTACGCTGTGTGGTTTTGCAGTCTGCCGTTTCTGCTTTGCCTTGTTTCAGTAAGTTATGCGCTCGTCTATCCCTGCTTCACGGTCATTTGCTATAAAAGCAATACTTCCACCCATTTGAGGCTATATACACAGTTACAGCGTTGGACCACAAACTGTAGTGTTACTAGCCAGGGGCGCCAAGAATAAAATTAGGACGAGAGTGTATGAGAGTTGGCAATCACACGTCCTTGGTTAGTTGTTCTTAATGCTTTTCCAACACATCATATGTTCTATTTAATTTAAACCTTTATTTAGTCGGAGCACTCGTCAAACCTTTAGTTTACCAACTCTCATCAACTCTCATTACTTTACCTACAAAAATCTCACCTGATATATTCCTCTTTGTTTTCTTCGGTGACCGCAATCTCGGAGCCGCCAGGTTTCAGTTCGTGGGTGGAGATCTTGCCGAGAATCTCTTGGTCAGTACAGAAGAACATTTCCATATCAATTTCATCTATATTGTTCTCTCTGTGGAAAGATAATTTTTCGACATTAGCTACCAATTCAGTGACGTAATGTTATTGTATTAGATATTGGGGCGTAGCGACTATATTCTCGCCTGAGATTTGTAGCCAATTTCTTGATTGACACAAAATGGACAATCCAGATGATCTATAATAGTTACACTGGATCGACAGAGAACTGAAGCCATTGAGAATATGACATAAACATAAAAATATTCTGACCTGTCGTAATTGCCAAATATTGTTAATAAGGAAGTCTAAAGTTACCCCAGTGACTTAATGGTTAAACGCATGCAGTGGCAGTGTCGCGGTTATATGGGATCAATTGTTTCGTGCAGTTGGAAAAATCTCAAAAAAAAAGCCCACAAAGACTTACTTTATCCAAACCAAGGAATTATAAAACTCTGGATCGACGGTCTCTAAATCTTTCATGACAAGCTTCTTGTTCAAAATTCGTTTGTAAAACGGCAGTGTGAAGCCACGATCAATAAACTTGCCATGGAACAACGCCTGAAAATACAGAGTAAATAATAAATTATAATACAAATGCATACGTAAAGAATACACTGCGTTCATTACTTTTTACGAAATGAATAGCTATCTACTACTGCATGATGAGTTGCTAGGTGTAAAATTAAGAGATTTTTTGTATGTTACGAAACACGTACTTAAAATTAATGAGTATAATATATCGTTTGGTTATAACTACATTCAAAATTTTTTAATACGTTCTTAATCGGGAAACGGATTATAAGTGCGTCATCTGTGAAATAATGCTAAAATGAGGAGACTTTAGATGGCATTTAAAAGGCTGTGTTTTAAACTAGCAAAAAAAGAAAAAAGAAGTAATTTTGGGAGGTATAGTACTCCCAAAATATTTTAGGTTTCAAACGCAAATATGCGACAGAATTAAAGTCACCTACCATGGCAACAATCCTTCCAATAAATCTGAAGTACATCAAGTGATCAGGATTCACAGACGATGCTGAAGAAATATAAAGAAAAACTTAGATGAAAAGCACCTATTTAAGTACATGAAAACCACTATATATATTATTCAGGATTAGAAAGCGTCTTTGATTTAAAAGAGCCTGGGAACGAGGTTGCTTTGATTTCTTTTGAAATACTTCAATTTCCTGCAGTCTGTAATAACACTAGACCAACATGGAATGACCTCAGCGTGAGACTTGAGTTCTGGGTAAAACAGCATATACATGCATGCATGTACAATAGTAAATAAGTTGTTAAAGAAAATTTTCAGTACGTGGTGCATGTATTTTAGGCCTCCAAATAGCAAACAAATATGGCCTGCCAATTTTGGCAGGTTAAAAAAATTATGGTCGGCCATGGCCACTTCTATTTCTAAACTGCCAATATGGCCTCACTCAGGTACTGTATGAACATAAAATGTTAATTTTCTTCATGCATATCAATCATTCATGTATTTTCCTACTTACTGTAACTGTTTTATTTAACTATTAGGGACCTTCAGATTAACGTCACGGCAAAAAAATGGCAACGCAAACCGATTGTGTCCTCAACAATTGGACGCCATTTTGTTTTTGTAGAATTTCGCCCGCCATTTTATTTTTGATTTGATTTGATTTCTGAAATATGGCCTGCCTTTGCCCATCAGCAGGCCGCTATTTCGAGCTCTGTATTTTCAGTACATCCCGTTCAACATCCATGCATTGTCTGCTGTTTATATCACGTTCAAATAAAATGTGCCCCAACCACACAGAGTAGACTAGTGGTTTAATTAACAAAACAATCTGTATACCTGGATTGATTTGAAGTGTGTAGTTGTTATCATTGGTATATTCAAACAAGCAATACATAGGATTGAGAATTTCGTGGGAAAGAAGGAAGAACCATTCTCTGCAATAAAAAAATATATATATAATTATGAAGATAAGGACACATACTTAACCTAAATATATGCAAAAGTTCGTGTAAAAATGATTAAACAGTCTATTTCCATCACATTTTCGACTTAAATATTGATATGTTGTCAATCAGTAAATTACACGTCAGTCGATGAGGTATTAGGTATATTAAGGGAGATTATGGTACCAAGATGGATTTTTTAGCCTTAGCAGAGTCTCCAACTCCCTTATCAAATTAATCCAAGAAGTAACATGATTGTGAAATTGTCAAGCACGACTACAGACTAGTGCCTTGCTGCCGTAGCTCCCTCTAGTGATTACGCACTTGGTCAACGGTCCCACCCTAGCTGAACCATGACCAAAGCTCCCCCCCCCCCCCCCCCCCAATACCAGACCTGACTCGATCCATCCCTGCACAGTACTATTGGTCAGTTGGTCGAATATGATAAGTCATATTGAAACTTAAATAAATACATATACAAGAGAAAAACTAAATACATAGACAGGAGAAACTTCCTAGAATCAGTCTTGTTAACGGCAGAGTATTAGTGTTTGGAGGTAGGTGCCGTTTGTGGTCCAAGGTCGCAACTAGCCTTGATGGCAAGAAGTATTGCCATAGCAGCTGCGCAGCAACAATGAGAGGAGCAACAATCAGTAATATTAGCAGCAAAGAGATAGCCATGACAATTCTGCCAAGGCATACCTCCACAATGATCAGTATTGATAAAGATTATCTGATAAGGACTAAGTATCGAAAACTGGAATTTCATTCTTTTAAATATTAAACTATACTGTACCTTGCGACTCCACCATAGTCAAGGCCTTCCTCTCCTTTGAACGTGATGTAAAGACGACGACGAAGATCATGAGCTTGAAAACGCATTACCTGAAGATCACAAATGAACAGCAATGTTATTAAGTTTTGTATCCATTCACAATTGAAATTGCTATACTTGTTATTTAAGGTCCGAAAACATCTTTGATAGGAAAATGTTAAGAAAATGCATTAATTCATGCAGCTACTGTATCATTCAAAGGCCCTCTCTACGGTGATGCAAGCAAGGCTGGGATGGTATATGCACGTAATAAGAAGACGTAGAGGTAGAGGAGACCGACAAGAGACATTAGAGAGTTTTAGCAGCAACTACGAGTGCGAGTACGAGATTCGTCAAGCGAACGCATGCTTGTATGCTTTCGCCATCCCGTACTGACGCGAAAAAGTCGTAGCCGTCGCCAATCTGAGAACGAAATTGTGGAGAAATCTCGTAGTCCTCACGACGACTTTTCAAAAAAACAAAGAAAGTTGGCTTTTTTTTTGTTTTTCAAAAATAATTTATAGCGTTTTTCCGGGAAAAATAATCTATTTGTACTAAATATCTGGCTTGTTTTTAATGTTATGACTTATTTGCACATTTTGTACAGTAGTGGATTTTAGCCTGCAGGAGATTTAGTTTATAGAAACCTTTCTTTCGTTGTTTGTTTACTACTATAGAAGCAACATTTGAACGGAAACGAGAACGACTACGGTGATTTCCTCGCACGCGATCAAATCTCGTACTCGCTGCTAAAGCTCCCTATTAGAGTGAGCAAGACAACGATGTACGAAGACCTACTTCCCGACAGAAGCCTTAATTCGCTCGAAACGTCGAAGTTCTCCTTGAATTCTTCAGGTAGTTGCATCCCTAACAATCCGAAGTTTTCTTGTAATTGGCACTACCTACATTGGCACAGATTGTTACCAATTATTGCCGATCTGCACACTATCTTGCGCATACTGAGTTTTGAGGTCACTGGTGGTTACTCAACTTGCCTTCCCGTTAGGGACTGGCCATAAAGTAACTGCTAGGGTGGGCTGGAGGTAAATCACAAATTTTGCCAATAAGTTTGGTGACCCATCTTAGGATGTAGATAAAAATTTCAAAGCCCATCTAATCTTACAAAACATTTTTCATGACCCACCCAATCTAAATTAGTTAAATATACTTTTATAATAAAAAAAAAACTTGCAGGTATATGAACATTGTAAATATACACGGCACTGTATTGACATACATAATTCCACCAAGCTTGACCAACACATTAATACTGAGCTGCTCTCCAGTTGGTTGTATTTACTGTGATTCGACCACTTCTTGTTGTTGTATAAACAAAGTACTGGCATCATTAGCATCATTTGCAATTGATAATTTGGATTCAATAGCATCATTTGCAATTGATCATCATTCAATAGCATCATTTGCAATTGATAATTTGGACAGTTTTGTTTACTTTTATTATTAATATCTTTATTTTTTGAAGTAGACATGCATGCATTTTTGTTTGATGGCCCAACCGTGGACATACAAAAAAATTGGCGGCCCATCGCAACTACCCAAAGACTTTCCATGGCCCATCCCAAGTCACTCCAGCCCACCCTAGTAGTTACTTTATGACCGGTCCCTAATATTGATTCATTTCTCGCTGTTTATGAATACTGACCGTTTTCCTTACCCTGACACACGCAGACAAAACAGCCAGACATGAAACTATATCTCGTCTCTCTTCTTCTGCCATCGTTCAGAACCAAGTTCAAGATGAATTTGCCAAAATAAGGGCAGCGAATGCGGGGAGGTTTGGGGGTTAGGATTTGACTAGAGCTATATGTAAAATAGAAGACATGGATTCTTACGAGACATTAAATATATTCCATACCTGTTGGAACGAGTCTTCAAAAAGGTTGGTCCGAGATATTCCAAGTTTTACATGACTGGGCAGAGCATTAGCCTAGAATGAAAGTATTATATAGTCATCAAAACAATTCATGTTACAGTTACTTACATAACTGTGTAGCATGTTACTCTGCAGGGTATGAAATAACGTTCCCAAAGTTCCCGATCATGGTAATCGACATTCATAACTTTCCATGCTTTTTCAGGTTGGAAACCCTGCTTTTCCGCCGATCATAAGCAATTTCTTGCCTATCATTCATCGGTGATCGGCAGTTATTTCAAGCCCTGCTAGTCTGGAACACAGCTATTGCATTTTCGTGGAACACCCTAAGTAACCAAGGCGCTCTGGCTCAACACAATCTCTACCTGACCCAGTGCAAGCGACAAGAGGATGGACTCCCTTGCTGTACGGCTGATACCGACAACAGGCTTTCTATGCTTACTTACTGTACATACTTATAAATGGCATTCTTACCTGACACAGATATCTGAACTGGCACACTTTCCATCGGAAGCTTCGTTCATAAGCAATCGGACCATGCCCAGGTCTATATAGATAAACAGGAGAATACGTAAGTTAGTAAGTAACTTTCTCGGACTCTCGATCGAAATAAACCGAAGATCTATACACTGGCTTGCCTGTAATTTCACATACGAGTTTCACACGAAACGTAGTCTACTGTATTAAGATTTGATGGTCTGGAATCCAGGGCTTTCAAAATTACTCTGAGTAGGTGTCTGTTTTGATAAAGTAGGCGGCTGTTGGGATGGGGCGGTCTAGGGGGTCTTAAAGTCATCCAAATTAACTAGTGTATATTGATTAGATAGCAACACAACTGAGCTCTGTAACCAAGTTATAATGTATCACCACTTCCATTCTTCAACCGAAGATAACTTTAAGATTTAAGATGGAAAATAACTAAATCATTTCAAGGAAATAGTGCGTAGACCTGCAGATTGATGAAAAATAACTTGAAAGCTTAGAGTGGAAAAAGGAGAGCAGAATTGATATTTCAAGTACTAAACAAAGTAACCGGCGGTAAACCTTGTAGCACCTGTCGGAGCTCCGGCGGCCGCCGGCTTATTTTGAAAGCCCCGGGAATCAAGGCAAACTTCGAAGCCACAAAATAGAAGGCCTTTGTTTGATGTTGAACTGCGCCTCACCGTGCACAAATCCTTCGTCTCAACTTCAGTAAATATTATTCATCGTGGTTGCACGTTTCATCTCAGCTGTCCCTATTGAACAGTTACTTAAACAAATTAACATAGTCTCAGAGACTCAGACAAAAACATGACACAATGACTTCTTTTTTTTCTGTGTTGGTGTTGTGTACTCAGGTGAATAATATGTTTGCGATGTTACTCTGAGTGCATATCCACACCGGGCGAGCTTGAAAAATATGCCCGGCCACGGTGGGATTCGAACCTACGACCTTTGGAATACTAGCCCAATGCTCTTCCAGCTGAGCTACGCGGTCAGGACCGTTCGAGTAAGTGATATTTCGGAACAGTATCTAGTTCCTTCAATACCAATGTGTTGTAGTAATATGAATTTTTCTGTGTTGGTGTTGTGTACTCAGGTGAATAATATGTTTGCGATGTTACTCTGAGTGCATATCCACACCGGGCGAGCTTGAAAAATATGCCCGGCCACGGTGGGATTCGAACCTACAGTACGACCTTTGGAATACCAGCCCAATGCTCTTCCAACTGAGCTACGCGGTCAGGACGGTTCGAGAAAGTGATATTTCGGAACAGTATCTGGTTCCTTCAATACCAATGTGTTCTACTTCAATACCAATGTGTTCTACTTCAATACCAATGTGTTCTACTTCAATACCAATGTGTTCTACTTCAATACCAATGTGTTCTACTTCAATACCAATGTGTTCTACTTCAATACCAATGTGTTCTACTTCAATACCAATGTGTTCTACTTCAATACCAATGTGTTCTACTTCAATACCAATGTGTTCTACTTCAATACCAATGTGTTCTTCAAGCTCGCCCGGTGTGGATATGCACTCAGAGTAACATCGCAAACATACAATGACTTCTGTTTAGTTTCCAGACCATCATATCCTGATAGACTATGCACAAAATGACAATATACTCACCCGAGGGCTTTCCCCGTGCGTGGATCGGTGAACGTCGTCGTCCTCGTAGTGTGATCGACAAAGTACGGAATACCTTCGTTCGTATACCGCATTTCCCATCCAGGTGGAAGAGATTTGTCTGGAGTAGCCAGCCTATATAACAGACATATTAGCTTAGACAAGTACAGTATGTGAAAACCTCTGGGAAAACTTAGAAACCCGTTGGTGTAAAAATTAACGAACTGTATTATATTTACAGACAAATTGCAACCTGTAAACGTTTTGCTGTAATCTCTGAGGATAGTTCTGAAATAGAATTGCAGTACTGCGTCCTTTCGTGCACTTTAAATTAAGTCCTTTCGTGCACTTTAAATTAAGTCCTTTCGTGCACTTTAAATTAAGTCCTTTCGTGCACTTTAAATTAAGTCATTTCGTGCACTTTAAATTAAGTCCTTTCGTGCACTTTAAATTAAGTCCTTTCGTGCACTTTAAATTAAGTCCTTTCGTGCACTTTAAATTGGATCAGACTCGCTACCAATCCCCGCTGAACTCGATAGCTTAATGGGTAGAAATGGCGGTCTGGAAATCCGAAGGCGAGAGTTCGAATCCCGAGTCACAATAATGTGCAACTATAGTTTTTCATATCTGCGAATGATGAAGTTTTTCGAAACTGTTATCCCTGTTACATATCCGAAATTTAAAAGTTAGTTTGACAAATGCTCATTTCCAGACAGGACTAGATTTTCTTTATATTGCAAATTATATACAATACACTCCATACTGCCATTTTAGAATGTTTGTGTAGTTTATTTCCATACATACTTCACCATTCGTGGATCTTCCCACTGGGTTTCTCTTGTCATGTGATTCACAAAATATACACGACCATTTTGCTCTGTTCTTTTCTCTGAAAAAAGAAAAATACATACAATCATTACAAGGTAAAGCACTTGCCGCCATCAAACGGCTGTTTCGACGAACTAAAGTGAAACTGGACTAGAAATTGGGGGTCGGGATTTGGAGTTTTTACGATGTACGATAAATAATTAAATAATTAATAATAATAATTTTTATAATGTACGATGGCCGGTTCAACGACGCGCTTTCGAAACAAAGAAATGTGTCATGCAAGACAAAAACTGTGAATAATTCGTGGTCCCAGGGGTATTCTCAACGGCGTTATCATTCTCAACACAACGTTAAACTAAGCATTACCACGTCTTTCAAGCAACGTGAAGCTTATTGCGACCCAAGAGGTGTTACTTTTAAAGGATACGGCAATATATTTTTTTTTATAATTTCATTTTAAAGAACTTTTAAAATTATATGTAAATTTTTTTACCGATTTTGCGTAACTTTATTATTTCTTGAGATATTTGAACAGAAAAAATCACAAATCAGCGAGCTTTCCGCCATCTTGGATTTTGGCGGATATGCATGTGACATCATAAGCAGGGTCACGCAAGGATTTTATCCATAGAGCAATTGGTTATTATGAGCCCAAAATCATATACTTCAGTAACTATTTGAAACAAAAAGCTGTCTGACGACTTTTAAAACAAGACTTAATGTTATTTGGTCATTTAGATGTAGTTTTATATGGCTAACCCTGCTTATGACGTCACTAAAATTACCGATGAGATAAAAATTAATCCAAGATGGCGGACAGCAAATTATTTTAACAGAAATAATAAAGTTACGCAAAATCGGTAAAGGAGATTAACATATAATTTTAAAAGTTCTTTAAAATGAAATAATAAAAATATATATTGCCATATCATTTTAAAGTCGAAATTACAGCAAATATTGCATTGTTTTAGCCCAACTTAGAATCAAATATATTCCAAGAATCAAATATATTGAGGTTCAAATATATCCTTTTATGACCTCTCTCCCATGACTTTCTGCAATCTTTTCGGCTCGAAAACACCTTTTTTCGACCGGAAATTTTCCTTGAGCCTCCGTGCATCGCGCCTGTATTAGACGCCATTTTGAAATTCAAAACTTGAAAAAGTTCACCCAATCTTTTCAAGTTGACTCATGCGCAGAACAGATGCGCAGGGGGTGGCACTGCTGCTTTAAGGTTATTTGAAAAAGCTTCAAACACTTATTACAGTAGTCAGTAAAAAAATACTTAGCGCTTATTCTTAAGCTGAAATTCAGACCGCATCGCTAACCTATGTAATTCTAGCCAAGACCCTGTTTCAGTACCTCGTGCAGCCAATATAGATCACCCTATTCTAACTACAGTGTATTTCTCTAGATTCGTCTTGTGTTTTTTAGAGCTGTGCTGTTAACCGAAAGTCGGCACCGAAGATGCGCAAAAGAACCGATAATTTCGGTACCCACGTGTCGCAATCACTTTTAAGGAAATTTCCTTAAACTGAGGGAAAATGAAATTTCACAGGGATTTCTAAGGAATTTAAACTTTATCTTCTATTGTTATCAAAAGAGGCGCTTACTTGGCCTTAAAAAAGGCGAAAACAAAACCATTTCCTTTTTGATAAATTTTATTTCAGAATATATTGATTTCTCCAGTCTACTCATAATCAATCGAGTTGTTTGTGTTTCACTTAACTTGTTATATTAAAGTTGTTTACTTGTTATATCTAAGTTGCGTAGTAGTTATATTACAATTTATTAAGCAAATGGTTTGAATTGTTCTTCTTTTGAAAATACAGACACCGAACCGAGGTTCTTCCAGTTCCAGGAACCGAGATGAAAAGGGTGGAACCGCACAGCTATACTTTCATGTATATCATTAATAAGTAATAGTATAGTTTCTTGCCCAATTTGGAAACAAACATACACGCGTGTCTTTGAAAAACACACTATATTCTATATATTGTATACGTAGAAGTATAGATATACTCGACTCACCCCAGCCAGATGGTAGTGGTCCCAGAGGATCGTTCTGGACAGGTGTTGGCACGTTTTGCTGAAGAAAAACAACATTATTTAGTAACAATGAAAAAAAACGTTATAAAGAAAACTATATATATAAACGACCGTTTGCATGGCTTCAAATTCTCAACAGGAATTTTGAACTGAAGTTAGAAACTTTAAACATGAAGTTAATTGCTTAGGAATATTGAAAATTTCCTAAGTGATTTGCAAAGAGTTTTTCAAATTTGTAAAGACAATTAGAAAAATCAAAATCCTGACATTGAGGTACAGTAGTCACTGGGTCAGATCATATTACTATTCGATACGGAATATGCCGGATAGTTAAAAACACCCAACCAGATGTCGTATATAGTGGATATACATATAAGGTTCAGGCCTAATCATTCAAGGTTAAATAATTATTTTCATTGGTTACAAAGTGATGGTGTTTATAATATATGGACTTGAAATGATAAGAAAAAACTTCACAGTGCAACATCGATAAACATGTATGGTTGAAAAAACCTTGTTCAAAGAGTTCAAATTTCAAATCCACTTTTCGCATTTGGAAACGAGCATGGAAAATCTAACCTGCATCTGTTACTCATATACTTCAGAAATTCGCTTCAAGCCTGTTCTGAAAATTGCGACATTTTTCATGTTTAACAGTTACTCACTCACCGGGAGTAAAAATCTTTGTTGAAAATGCGTCCTTTCATTCTGCCATTGTGTTCTCTGATGTTGAAAGTTTTCAAAATTCCTTACAGTTTCCAATGTGGGTCGTTGCCATGTTGTTGTTCTAGTATTATGATCAACATAATATGTTCGACCTCGTGGGTCCGTACGTCTTTCCCAACTGGAATATCAACAAAACATGGATAAGTAAAAGTATATGATATACTGTACATATTTGGATTGCACTATTCGACCCTCGTTAAACTGGTTAGAGCGCTGCACCGGAATCGCAGGACCGCGGGGCCGATTCCTACCAGAAGGCCTATAGTTCTATACTCTTGGTTACAGTAGGCCTATGGATAATAAAATAAATGGATAGGAAACTAGCTGACGTGACCTAATGTTTTCAATGGGCTGATGGCGTGATTGGATGTTGAAACCTAGTTGCAAATCAAATTCTCAAAAACGGCATGTTTAGCAATAATACAGCTAAACATTTTAGTCAAAGAGCAAATAAATATAACTACGCCATTCTGCGATGAAATCTCTAAGTATTCCCAGTGAAACTAAACACTAAACAGTGAAAAATGCATCGCAAATTTCGTTAAAATTGGCGACGCCAATTTCGTAGCTACAAATGTAAAAAAAATACAAAACAAAGGCGAAAAACATTTACCTTGAATACTTTGTCGTAACTTACAGTAGGCATGTTTTTAAATTAAAACAATTAGACCAGTTTATGCTTCAATATTACTCTTTTAAAGCGGAAAATATAGCGAAACAACAAAAATGCTGAGAACTTTGGCAATACACGTGACGTCACAGATTGCAACTAGGTTTAGACTGTGACGTCAGGAAGTTTCCTATCCAGTTATTTTACAATCCATTGTTACAGTATGTAAATCTAATAAATGTATAAAAATTTACACTGGAAATTTCCATGGACAAAACCCTTCGTATATTACAAAGCCCTATATTTTATTCTACAAATTTCTTTGTCTTAGTATATTCAATTACTTTGATGGTTTAAAAAATCTGTCTTTTCACTCTCTCCGAGTCAAATTACGTAATGCTACTAGGCAAGCAAATTACGTAACTGTTAGTGAAAACCACCGGAACGTAATATAACTGGAATGCTACCTTCTGATAAACATGCCTATATGTTCGCTAGAAGCCAAATATCTGGGGCCGGTTGTATAAAAACGTAATTAGCGTTAATGTTAACTGTAGTTAGCGTTAATCACTGTAGTTAAACCCTTAACTGTAATTAGTTAACTACATGACTTACCTGCGTTGCACAAAACGTAGTTAGTCGGATAGTTAACTAATCACGTAGTTAACTGTGCGTGGGGCTTGCGTGGGGCGTTTAAACACAAAATTACATAAAGTAAGCAGTGAGTAACGACCACTGACACTCATTTTCAACATGATGGTGGACTCGTATTTTGCAAATAGGCGGAAATTTTATTCAAAACACTAGAAAACAGTGAAAAATAAACAAGAAAACAAGGAAAAACCGCCACAAAAATCATAAAAGAATGCAGTTTTTCCTTGCGATGTCTACGTTAAACCAAGGTATAGCTGTTTGGCGATTATATATCAGTGTTTCTTGGTGTAATGGACTATACTTCGTCTTCGAGAAATCGTCATGTGCAAAAATATGTTCTGTTTTCGTAAAAACACCAAAGCGATAGCGTTTGAAGAGTTTTATTGTCAGGAAACATTCACACGAAAGATAGCGATTGAAAATCTCAGGTAAGCGTTGCTTTTCATTATTGTTTTACAGAAAAATGTTGTTCACTCCTATACAAACGCCATTTTTAACTACGTTTTGGACAGTTAACTATACCCTAAAGCATAGTTAACTTTAACTAGTTTTTAACTGCAGTTAAGGCTAACTGCACTTTTATACAACCGGCTTAACTGCGTGATTAAAGGCTTTTTAACTACTCTTTAACTGCAGTTAGCGCTAACAACGTTTTTATACAACCGGCCCCTGAACTCTAGCCACGCATGTCTGAAGGTCAGATCACGCGTGTTTATTTCGCGCGACTTTCCCGCACGCAGGTAGAGCAAATTAAAGGCGGACACTCTGCGAAACAGTTGCCAAATATCTGTGAAATCTGTCACTATACTCAGTCAATGAGAAATAGAAAAATATATTACCCGCTTGGGAGTGGTTGAGGCCGTTCCCAGGCTGTTGTCCGGGTATTATGATCAACATAATAAACTCTGCCATGAGGATCAACCCTTTGTTCCCAGCTGGAAAAGAAAAATGTATTACTGGCTTAGTAATTGTGATCAATCTATTAGGGGTTATGGGATTACCTTTCATTCATGCTTAATATACACATCCCCCCTCTCGATGGCGTAAAATTTTTATTTTATTAAACTTTTATTTTTCTATTACTACAATTTCAAAACTGTTCTACACACAGTACGTACCCAGCTGGTAAGGGTTCTTCGTTCGGATTAGGTCGACTAGCAGCACCAGCACCAGCTGGTGGTGGTGTACCATTTACTGAAAACAAAACAAGGTCGAATTAGAAATGCAGATACTAACGGCTCTACCATTCTGTTGATATACATATAGAAAGTCGTTGGATATTGATACTCGTCAGGCTCAAAAACATCCGCATATAATTCGACCCTTTCGGAAAGTACTTAGCCTTGGCTAGTTGGCTATAGAAACTCGTTTTCGGGATTGAGATATCGAGACCTTTATCATGTTACTGATGACCTAGTTATATACTGATGATCTAATTATATCAATTATAATGAGTTACTTTTATCCAGGTGTTCTCGAGTTCTGAACAATACCTCTCCTAGTACTACAGTCACAGAAGAAGTTGAGATGGGCGGTGGTATACGAAACCCCGGTCCGTGACTAGTTGCTGGGTAATGTGCAGCGACCGGGAGAAAGTCAAGGTTATAGTGGGACAACGGGGCTACGATCGAGAAGGGGGTTGGCACCGGTGGGGTAGGTCGACAACTAGACAGATACGGGGGTGCGATACGGCTGATCGGTCCCGTGGAATCGATAGCGACAACGTGTTAACAGAGGGGAGCATACGCCGGGATGTACGAAGGACGTAAGGGGCTTTAAGTAAAATGGCGGGGCTGGTTAGTGTTGCCCAGACAAACCCAGGGAATGCAAACTACTGCAATTGAGAGAGCTGTGACTGAGGACTCCGAACCCCAGGAGAGAAGTTCCCAAGCAAGTGGTGCAGGGATCACGGTCCAAGGATGATGTGGGAGTGAACAGCTTTCTCAAGACTGAGGACAAGATTCTCAAGTGCTGAGTTTTTATAAGGTAGGATACGCAAATGCCTCTCATTAGGGGGCCCCCTACTTCTAGGCACTAAAGTGTACAACACTCAGCTCGTTCTTAATATCACATATTTCATAAATCCAATTTTCTTACCAAGGTTATTTGCCTGGGCAGTTCTAGGATATGGAGGTCTATTCCCGCTACTGGGTGGGCTAGCAGATGCTGCAGCAGTACCAGCAGGAACAGGTGGTAGTGGTCTGTTAGGTCCAAATGGTGGAGTATTGGTCCCAGTTGATGATGGCGTACCACTACTTCTTGATGAGCCGCTTGGTGTCGAAGTAGCACCTAGGAGTAGAAATCGTAAATAGCGAGTTATAAGGGACTGGTCATTATTCATGGCGGGGGGTGGCACCGAAGAGAAAAAGGTTGGGTAAACAAAATTTTGAGCGAGTAAAAGGTTGCCAAATAAATGGGTAAATGAAAAAAAAAACTCAAGGGTTGGGTAATAAAAGTTTGTTGCCATTTCCAAAGCATCACTCATTCAAATATTGAAGACTAAAAAGCAATGTCAACAGTCATATCAATACAACGTGTAGGTCAATCAGAGTCACTATCTTGATCATTTTCCGCTTTGTCAGGAGGCAAATGGTGTCTCCAAAGAAAGTACATGTGCAGATTACATGATATTTTAGACTGCAGAAAATGGCACAGTTATCAAACTCGTGTCACTGAAGGACATCTGTAAGAACTGATTGGTATCCTTTTGTAAAGTTTTTTGCCAGGGGTGGGTATTTATTTTTAAATTGATATTTGAGGTTGGGTAAAAATATTTTTGGCTTTATAATTGTTGGGTCAGCAAAATTTTTGCCAGTAAAAACATTTCTCTTCGGTGCCACCCCCCATAAATAATGATCCTTCCTTTAGAGAATTTGGCAACCGACATTGTTTTCACGGCTAAGAGGCTTCGTGGTTCTTCGAGTCCCGTTTGCACCTTGCCCATTTAGGGTCATTATTTTGTTAGTTTAGGTTTATAAGTGTAAAGCCCTGGGCAAACTAGGAAACATTGTTTCACTGCTCATCGTTTCATTGCTCTTTCAAGCTGAGATGAAATTTTTGTCTAGACTTGTCCAGATCAAAATTTTGTTCATTAGGGAATAGGTCCATTTGACTTTAGAAGAAAATTACCTGTTGGCGTGTTTGATTGTTGAGGCACAACATTCCTTGTAGTCTCTCTGTTAGGAGTTGCAGTCTGTGATGAATCTCTCCTGGAGGGTGTGCCGCCGTTACTTCTCGAGGGAGGTGGGGGAATAGCTGGTATAACAGGCATGCTGGTCCTTTTGGGGAGTCCAGGAGGGTTAGCAGCCCCCTGAGGGGTACTAGCACCAGACGCGCTGGAGGAACTAGCATCCACACTTGCAGGACGGGCTGGGCGCGGCGTTGGACGAGGAGGACGACGCTGTTCGTCACCGTTTGGAATTTGCCTGAAAATATGATGAATACAAAGCCGGTTAAGACGGGCAAATTGATACACGGTGGGTCTTTAGGCAATATGTTGCCGCGACGAAATTAATGCATGAAACGTGCAATTTATAAACTTTGGTTGCAGTAACATGTTATGTTGGAAATTATCATTAAAAATCGAAATGACGTCAGCTTTACTCTGTTTTGACCAGTGAACTCTAAGTAAACTGGAACGATAACTCCAGTGATTAAGTCCTATGATTGGTTGAAGCAAAATTCGAAGCCAAGCGCGGGAGCCGCGCGGGATAAATTAACTTTCAAAAGAACTAGGGAGAGTTTGTTTTTGAGCGAAAATTAGCAAGAAAAAAAACTTTTTTATCAAAAGGCTTCAATTTTAAAGATTCAAACTTGGTTGTATGGATATAGTTCTAAGTATTTTACAACAGTTTCCTATTCAAAATATTACACAACGAAAAAAACTTCGCACTTTGACTCCTGAGAAAAGAATTTTAAAACTGCTCTACGTTCCGAAAACATGTTTTGTATTAAATTTCAAGTTCTATTGTTAGCTTTTTTCCTTGTTCAAAATTTCAACACAGCTATTTATAGCTCGAACGGATGTCTTTTAGTTTTAGGCGGCGTATTATCCACTCCATACCTACTGTACATGGCGGCCTTCAGTTTCGTTTCAAAGATGGCGACCAAGTTATCGTTCCAGTCCTTTTAGAGTTCACTGGTTTTGATTGACGTTATATCATTGTAAAATTGGTATTGGGTAGACATGAACAATCGGTAATTTCCGATTTTGGCATAATCGGTCAATCTCTATTATGACAAGTGCCCTTGTTCTTTTGAGCTAACATACCAGACGAGCAAATTAGCAAATGAATACTTGAAAAGGAATGTTTTATAGCTGCATGACAATAAAAAGCTGCGATAAAATATTGCTTCAAACCTGACAATACAAAGTTTAGCAAAAGTCACTATCAAGCCACTCATATTAAAAGTACGGGTTCTCATATTAAACCTGAATGATCAAGAGGAGATTTTTTGTGATGTTACATAACAATGCGTTCAAAACTATTATGATCATAGATATCTTATATATACACTAGATAGTGCATCTAATTATTCTGCAATTCAAAAATTGAAGCCGTGATTTACAGTCACAGACTCAGGATATTCCCATGAAATGAGAAGACTCGTATGTCCTCTATTCGTATGTCTTCTATTTCTTAAACAGGGAACTTAAACATTAAGTTAAACCTATTCCAAATACATTTTCAAACTGTTCAAATGATGAAAGTTATTGTTGTTTTTTAAGCGTTTATTAGCTTGTGGGAACGACCAACATGGCCGCCATCTATTCAAATGGGGGTAACCGCTGGAATATTCTTGGCTTCAATTTTATTTAAAGAGATGCGCTATCTAGTGTATATAAGATATCTATGATTATAATGAGGAAAATACCACTTGGTTATGACTGGCTACATTTCAAAATTCTCAATTTTTTATACCATTTTTTCTGTTTCTCAACGGCGGATGCTTTTAGAAAGGTGCAGCTAAGTATATATGAACTAGAAAATAAAGCTAAAACAACGTAATATTGGAAGGTACGCCAAAGTGATTTTAGGTTTTGAACGTTTTTCATCGCATATACGTGCACGACATCTTAGAAAGTCAAGTTTATGAAAAGCTTTCGATTACAGAAAAACTCTTTGTGTAGAATATTGCTCGTTGATGTATATATTGGATTCAATCTTACCGCATAAAGAACTCGATATCTTGCAAATTAGACCGCAACTTACAAAATAGCTTTGAAGATTAAGCATGCTTTGAGCCTAAATTACATCCGGTTACATAAGTAAAAATCACACATCTTAATTGCCAACAAGATGCGTTCGCAACGGGCTTGTAGGACGCTTGTCAACAAGTTGTAACAATGTTGTCAATTTATCAAGTTGTTGCAAGATTGTCACTCACAACTTGTTAACAAGTTGCTGAATTGCAGGACGATAACAGGCTCCCAGAACAAATGGTACTTCGTCAAGTTGACATTTAACCTGTAGCAAATATCAGCAAGCCGTTGGCAGCTTATCAAGAAGCTGCGGACAAACAGTACGAACACATGACGATAACAAGTTGTTGAAACAGCACTGCATGGTACAGTCCAGGAATATAACATAAAACTAATTTAGATAACATGCATCAGGAGTCAGATCCGGTAAAGGCATATTTACAAATGCCAAAAAAGTGTATTATTGGGGACATCTCCCCAGAAAATGTTGAAAAATCAGGTGTCTCAGACTGACTAAAAAATGCATTTGTGAAACAATATTCTGTAGTCTATACATTTATACAGTATTGCACTATTAAGACAGATACACTTATAATCGCATTCTAAAATCATATCTACAGCATACTAGGTAACGTTCTTTCTATTGGGTTTTTTTCTTGGGAAATTATTTTCTGGGAACTTAAAGAATTCAAAAGGAAATATTTTCCAACTACAGTATGTTTAACTTAAAACTTAAATAAATTGTATTGAACCTGAATCGGACTTACCTATTAGCAGAGTTTTGTGGGCTCTCCGATGAACTTGCTACAGCCGCGACAGCTGGTGATGCAGTATTAGTAGCATTTGAATTACTTGATGTTTGCTTGGGATAATTTGCCATGTTTAGATTCTCAATACCATTTAATGTAATACACAATTGTCCTGTATTCACCCCTGATGTTCCTTTGCCATCAACTGTCAAATCAAGTTCCATCTCAAGGTTTTTGACTAAAAATGTCAAAATAAAATCTCAATGTTTTTATCCAGTAAATATTAGATATACTGTAGCTACATGTAGTTATATCCTTTTTCAAATATATAAAAACTAACAGTCATTTATTTTGCATCCCTCAATTCAAAAGGCTTTTCAAACCAGCCTTTAGCCGGATTCCTACTGGAATAACATTAAAAAAAAATTGGCCAGAAAATGAGATTAGTTCAAAAACTTTCAAGATTTGATCACCATTTTTTTTTACCCCTCGGGTAAATCACATCAATAAACAGTACTTTGTTCTAAACACTACAGTATACAGTAAATTAAAATGCTTTTAAATGCAACAGTTCTATGTTCTTTGTAGTGTGATCAATCTATTCTTTCAAAGAAACTGAATGTTATTTTTTCGTTCATAAAAAATGTCAGACCAATTTACCATGGTTGGAAAAAGCAAAAACAGTAATTTGATCGGAAAATGTCAACTGTCCGACTGTTACTTCCAGCTATGAAAGTGAAAACTTTATGTATTGAAATTGAGAAAACTTTGTACACTTACATTGTCCATTATTCCTGTGAAGTAACCCATTGATATCCAGAGAAACTTTGCCAACAACAACATCACTCTTCAGTGGGAACTTACACAATATTTCAATGTCAATTTTACTGTAAGCAGTCACAAGTCTACAAACAACAAAAGAACCCTTTACTGCAATACTCAGCACTACAGGGTATATGGGAATCCAAATTTGGAATCATGGGTGGAAAAATAGTGGAACCATTGGTCACAGAAAAGTTTTGCAGTCAGCAGAAAAAATTATAATAAGAAAGGAAGGACCTTCAGGTACTCGCCTACTTTATGATTTTACTGTCTAATACCCAGCAATTTTACTCATCAAGGGGAGTGTGCTGCCACTCAATGGGTTAAACAGTGATCAGGAGATTAAACAGTGAATTAAACTGCAACACTAACCAATACATGTAATACGATTTTTGGTATGTGTAATATTTGGGTCATTCAAAGAAGAAATGTAATTAGAGCTGCTCCCGATTAATCGATCAATCGATTAATCGATTATTTTTCCACAATCGATTATACTTAACAGTAATCGGATAATCTATAACACAACACAGCGTAATATGGGAATGAGTTAATTTCTTTCCAGATTAAAAAAAATTGCGACATTAAGATTGTGATTGAAACATGAAATGACAAGTTGATTCAAAACATTGTGGGTCAAATATCAAATTCACTCGCAGCGTGCAAAGTTTACCATAGTCTGATCGGGTTACCAGTGCCGCGAAAATATCTTTAAAGTTTTGTTAGAATAATTTATATTAACCATTTGCATCCAACATTGCGGTGTGCAGACATAAACCAATTTATTATCCATAAGAGTCTCTTAAATTTGATTAGGAGTGTCAAAGGTAAACAACCAAAGTAAACTTTCTTAATATCCTTTCTGTTCTTTCACGCATGTCTCTTATGTGAAGTGTAAGAGCGCGAGAATGTGCGCAATATAAAATTGTGATTAACGTTCATTTTAAACGCAGATTTAAATGTTTATACTGACTGGTGAAACCCAAAAAAATTTAGTAAAGTGTATTACAATTTAGAAACCTGTCAAACCACCATGGGCTTTTCATATTTAAATTATTATTATCAATACGATTAATCGATATTAATCGATTGTTGACAACGATTAATCGATTATGAAAATTAACCAATGGGAGCAGCTCTAAATGTAATACATGTACAGTGTATATCTTTATAATAATAATCCCATCTTGATCAACTTTTTCACTGTCAAAGTTTCATTACTTCACATGATACGGCAGAGATTAAGGCAGACAAAATGTTACCAAAATATTTCACAAATTTATGATCTGAAAATATTGAATTTTCGATTCACAAGTCTAATGACAACATTTGATATATGCAATATGGGATTGTGAGCCGCCAATTCGATTTCTGAAACATATTTTCTGTTCAAGCACTGTAAGGATTAAATCCTGTCAAGCAGAATTCAGGATTCAGATGAGCACATAAACTTACACAACAAAACGTTCATTCCATATTGGTTCCCATGTCTTTTTGACCGTCTCTGTTTTCTTCGCTGTTTGATTATCAACAACAACTTTTGCATATGGGTCACCTTTTGCTAAAAAAAAATTCATTATTCATTGTTGACATGTTGTTGTAGAATTTTGCCTGCCATTTTATTTTTGACTTGGCAGACCAAATTTCTATTCGCCTGCCATTTCTGAAATATGGCCTTCACAGGCCGCTATTTCGTGCCCTGGTATTACTTGACATAATATACACTGTATATACAGGATGAGCGACAATGTTGTATCAGATATACACACAAATTTGAGCTGAAGGCGAGAGGTTGTATGTCTGATACAGCACAGACACGAATGCTTTATATAGTTCGAGAAACGTACGTACAGTAAGCATAAGGATTTCAACAATTGTGTTTTAACCCCTGGCAGATAAAAAACAGCTACAAAATCTGAAACTATTTATTTATTTCCTGGCCCTAAGTGTACATGCACATCTGGTAATGAATAATATGTTGGAATAAGCACATACCAAACAGCCAACTACTTTGTTCCTTCAACTTGGCTTTTGTCACTAAAATAAAAATTTGAATTGTATTACAGTCAAATACAGCTCCATGGTAATGAAATTTCTCCATGTTGCATGTCCGTTACACATGTTTTGTAAGAAAAATAATTTTCAGCAGTTCTGCATTTCACATGAATTGCTGAAAAGTAAATTTCCTTTATACTCAATTCTGACCGGACAATCTCCATTGACTGGCCATTATTTCAAACCATGAAAACTGATTTTTGAACGACAGTCAGATCCACCATCTACATCCAAGTGCTAATTAACCCCTTTAAGTGGCAACGCCCCTGATGCCTTTTAATATTACTTTAATTTGTCTAATGCCAGCCAATTTTACTAATCAAGGGGAGATGTTTCAATAGAATTAGGTCTCAAAATATTACCTGATAAATCCAGCTGGAAAAATGTCCTCCTAGACAAAAATAGAAATGATGTCATATATTATTTCAAGGACAATTATTTTATTATATGCAGGGCGTTACCCAGAAGTAAAAAAAAATCCGTGTTTACCTGAAATTGGTAAATTTATTTTAAAATTTTTCCTCCCCCCCCCCCCCCCCCCCCGTCACCAAAAAAATTTCGGTCAGTGTACCATTTTAGGGGTCCAAAAATTTTTCCAGACATATCAAAATTTTTCACAACAATTTTTTGTGTCTTTGAAATGGCATTTCCCACATTTTGGGAGTAATTTTGAGCAAATGTTGTTATAAACATGTTTTTAATGGCGTATTAACAACATAATGATATTGACGGCAAGATACGTCGGTACTGGTCTATTGTCAGATGTGAAAAAAATAATTCAATTTTTATGCTATTTTTTGGCTGACACCCTGATACGCCACACAGACTTTGTGGAACTGCATGCCCTTATATGTACCTAACCATGACAAAGCTGGCTGTTTAAGTCATTTTACTCTGTCTAACATTAGACGATTTTACTTGTCAAGGGGAGAGTGCTGGCACTCAATGGATTAATCAGAACAGCGGCGTTTAGTTGAACAGGGGTGTCCACCCCCATAATATCATTCAATGGATTTTATTCAAGGGGGTGTCCTTACAACCACCCCTCCTCCTACTGCTCACAGCTATGCATTGTTTGTAAAACACAGCAAAAATACTATAGTTACAACTGTTACAGTACATGGCTAAATTTTGAAAATTTGCTTACCCTGCCGAAGAATCTACCATGACAAATTCTAAATCATCAATGCTAACCAATGATTCTTTTAGATCAGTTATTGCAGACTCCAGTTCTATAAATATAATTGTGAAATTCGTTAATAATTCATGAAGAAAACACAAAGGAAATCATGACTATGAAGGAGTTTATATATCTGATACAAAATCATGCTGATTTGCTTTACATCTTTACAATTTGCTGAGCAGGCAGCTAGCTGGTGTCTTGGTCCCAACCAGATTAGCTGCCATTTGGAATGGATTTATCTGGCCTCCTGGTACCAGATAGAAAAGCAAACATTGGAAGACAGGAAGATGAAATCACAAATGCGAACATGGTTTTATCATTAGTCATTATACTGCATTGTAGCAATATACATTAACATTTGTTGCATAAGATGTTGTCTAACATCTCCATTTGAACAAGATGAATTAATTTCATGATGTTAGAAGAGTTCTATTGATAAAGACCTGTTGGCCACAGCAAGTGTTCTCCAATGGTTGATGTAGTTTGTGTATGTGACCATGTGTCAAGCAGGGTCAGATCTACTCTACCTATTGGTGTCTAGCACCCCCCCCCCCCGCCCCAGAGAAGACCAGCAACACCACCTTAAAAAACTGCTTGGCCGTTCATTTTCTGTTTTCCAAATAGCAATTAGCAGAACTTCTACTGTTAGCGTGTGTCGATTTCTTGAAATGATTTAATTGATTTGTGAGCTCATGAGAAAAATTAAATTATATAAACATGTTGAGGTTGTTACACAGCCATATTTTCAAATTACTGTACTTTAATAGGGGTGCACCGGATTTGAAATTTTCAAATCCGGCCGGAACCGGATTTGGACAAAAATTCTGGCCGGAATTCTGGCCGGATTTGAGATAAACCGGTAATGGGGACAATTGGGGATAAATCAGTATTCAAAATGGCGGTTTATGTTTTTTACTATTTTTAGTTAGTGTCAGTTTAGATTTTTGATTGTGTTTAAACCTTTTTTAAATATATTTTTGTTAATAACTTAATATTTTATAATAATATAAGTGTTTTTTAAACTTCAAAGCTGCCAAATTGATGGTTTATCCCATTCTTGGTGAATTTTTTTAAGGTGAAAAGAGAAATTTAAATCCGGCCGGATTTTCTCCAAATCCGGCCGGATGCCGGAAAATTTGTTAAATCCGGCCGGAATTCCGCTGCACCCCTATACTTTAACAAGCAAGTCGTGCATACATGTATGTGATAAACACTATAAACAAAAGATACTGTAAGAAGTAACAGAATTAACAGTGAACATGAAAATTTGGGCATCTCAAATAATGATGTTGGGATAGTAGCGTTGCAGACTGCAGAGGAGAGTGGGCAGTAAGGCTCCCTCGTGCACCACCCCACAGAAAGTCTACACCCCTCCTTACAGACGAGGCTAGATCTGCCCATGGCATCAAGTAGAAATGAAGTCTTATAAACTCATGTTAGTAAGTCTAAATACTGATCTTTAGTTACTTATACAATTAGAAAATACAGGAACTTATACCGATTATGATTTTCTATAACCAATAACACAATAATCGACTGATTCCAATGCTGATTATTGGTCAATCACAAGTAACCCATGACCTAAACAACATTGCCTTGGTACAGTAAGTAAATTTAATTTTTCTGTTGTTAGATTGGGTAAAAAACAAGGCAGGATGAATTTAAACTTGTTTCAAGGCCATTTCACCGGTCGACAGGACATTTCAGCGATAGGACTTTTGGCCGAAATTTATTTGCTAAAATAATGTTGACTGGTGACAGGTACAAATTAATTCTGGAAAAATGGTTTATGAATTTTTTTTTATTTTAAGGAAATTTTAAGGAATTTTCAAAGAGTTTTCACTAATTGAAAGTTAAAAAGTGGAAGCACTGCAATTTTCAAATATATACATCGCAAACAACCATGTCGCAAACTCGCAAATAAATAGGATTTTGGGTGGAATTATAATCGTTTAAAGTACAATCTAACAACAATACCCTCAAAATATACGATCCTTCATCATATTTACAAAGAACTGAATTTACTATTGTATATTTTTATCAATTTCAGAGACTTTTGATTCATGATTTTGAAAACAAAAGGATCAATCATTTATTGAAATTATAGAAAGATAGTTGACAAAAGGGTGAGTAAAGACATTGTTCTACGAGGAGTTTTTTCTCAAAGCACTATGGAACAAAATTTGTTTATAAAGTGGAGGTTGACAAAAGGATGACTCATATACATTGTTATTGTAAATATGGGTGATGGATAGTAAGATCAAATAAATGTTCCACGTTCATAGTTATTTTATGCATTAGTACGGTAAAATTTTTTTGTCAGCAAAACGTCTTGTTGGCAAAACGTTTTGTTGGTGAAATGTCCTGTCGGCAAAACATATGTCGGTCAAAAGTCAGTTGGCCAAATGTCTATCGGCCAAACCTCCGCACACCAGATTGTACATGTATTGTCTAGAAGTTAAATTTGGCAGTTGACAATGTGACTTGTTTTTCTTCATAAACAGGGTGCAAATTAACAGCCTACAAATGACAAATCGTCATGCCAAAAAAACAATTTTGCACGCAAAAAAATTAAACACTTGGAATCCCTTGTCAGATAAATTTATTGCCCATGCAGTGAAAGAAAAACAAAAACTAAAATTGAATATTCAGAATGAGTTTTTTGTAGGTCAAAACTTAGCATCGCCAACAATTTTTGAAATTCACTGTAGGCCAGAAAACATTCTTAATTCGCACTCTGATAAATTGAAGGGAATTTCGAATTTGTGACACTAAAAAACAACTGTAAATAAATGCAAAACTGTGAAATACTGGACGAAAACCCGATAAATATGGATGTTATCGGCCAAGAACCAACAAGACTCAACATCATCGATTATCAGTTTCTATTGATAAAAAATTAATTATCGGCTCATCCCGACAACAGCATGCATTAAATGTCCGATCTTAATAAATTCTGAACTCTTAAATGATACATTTAACACATTATCACCCACCCTTTCCTTCAACAAGCAAAGCATCTGAAGATCTGGCATTCAGTGGCGAAGCCAGCCCGACTATTTGGTCATGCTATGCAAATATTTCCGTGTTCATAGACCATGAAAACAATGAATTCCTAAAATGAATAATGATGATTTCATATTTGCATAGCATGGCCAAATAGTCGGGCTGGCTTCGCCACTGCTGGCATTAGTCAAGTGAAAAAACAAAGTCAACCACTTGAGGCCACATTGCACTTAACAGGTAAACAATAGAATGGGCAGGTGGTCTGGTTAACCATTAGCCCAAATGTGCCGTACATTATTATTTTACTCTGTCTAACATAGATGATTTTACTTGTCAAGGAAAAGAAAGTCATGCACTTTAATGGGTTAAACTAGCAACCTCCCAATGTGTCTTGTTAACCTACTAACACATTGAGCACCAATGCTCTCCCCTCGATGAGTAAAATTGTCTGGCGTTAGACAGACTACAATACTAAAGTACATGTAGGGCACATTACGGCACAGTACAACTTTACTTTGGGTCAACTAAACAATCTGCAAATCCAGCTTCAATTCGCTCAAATTATTATACTCTGTCTAATGCCAGACAATTTTACTCGTCAACGGGAGAGTCTTGCACTTTAAATTTGAAAGAGTCAAATAACAAAGCAGGGTGCTTTAATGACACTGTGTGAATGTCATATAAAAATAAAGAAGCAAATGGCATTTTCAAGACAAACTTAGTTATCACTCGGCCTGAAAAATCTTTGTGATTTTACATGACAAAATTTTCCACTCCGACCAAACTTTGTCAGCTTTGTATGATTTTATAATTGCTAGGTCAAAATGACTAAAAAGCGTTTGTGTTATCAGTTCTTAGAATATGTAGTACATGGAAAGAACAAAAAAACACAGAGGAGTGCCTGAAATCAAATAATTGTATAAATAAACACTGTTGATGTTTCAATTCCTGCACCTTAGCACCTATATAAAAATTTTTAAACTTGCTACACGTTAAATGCCCAATAATGTACGGATATTAAACCCATAAAATACTCATTTAAAACTGTAATTAAAGAGAATGAAATAGATTTTAAGGAACCACAAAAACTTACCGTATTACAGTGTTTCAAACAGACAGCAAAAGTCAAAGACGATCGATAAATATACAAATTTAAGTCAGTCCAAAACAGATCAGCCTACAGAGCCAGTGATATAATACAACTCTAATCGAGCCATTGCAAGGGCATTTCTAAAAGAAAAATAATATAAAGGGTGGAATTCAATACGCCTCTTCACAACAAGTCGATTATTTTTTCCCCCAACGACCGCGAACGTCACGTAAAAATTTAATACGCAACTGTACTGTACTTTATAAGCGAAAAAAGCACCTTCGTCAAAATATGTGGCTTGTATTTGTCAACATTTGACAAGATATGTATACTTGAAAAGTGTCACTACCTAAAAACCAAATGAAATGAATCATGCGTAGATCGAACATTTTTTACGTACTTGGAAATACACTGAGCCGTATAATATTTTGAAGACATATTTCCTATATAAATCATGTTTTAAACCAAGAAGAAATTTTAAATTCAAAGGATATTTAGGTCGAACGATTCACTCACGTTTCATGTACCGCAGCTACAAAAATATTCATACATCAAAAAGCAGTAAACGAATGTTGGCTGATATATGAAAATCCAAATAAATATGGCGGCTATGTTTGATAATAAAATGGCGTTAAATACGTTGCTGATTCGTCCGATCCTGGCATTAAAACCACGGAAATTACCTTGGCAGTCGTGTCTTCGTTTAGACAACAAATATATCTCTTCAAATCGCTTTCTTGTTGGTAAAAACTTCGAAATAGTTGACCACCTTTGAGTTCTGTTTGCTGTCTTTGCAATACACCAGGCACGTGACCGCTGTTCCGATGACGTCATATATAACTCGAGAAAGAGACTGCCTACCTGTATTATTGAGATCAGTGGATGACTATACTCTTTTAATATTTAATATTGCGAAATATTTTCGATATATTAATAAGAATGTTAGGGTAATAAATTTCGAAAGATAATATTGATTTATAGTGGATTTCATTCTAAGCATTTGGTAAGGAAATTTGGGGTTAAACTTGGAATTAAAGTTCATTGCGCGCAAGCAATGACGTTTCATATTTTGTAATCATTCGAGAACGACATGAACTTCCGCATTTCAGTCATAGTTTCTTTCAACGCGTTTCTACGACAACCTCCGATAACAGCCGGTAAATATCGAAGACTTTGCGACCAAGGAAGCTTTCTTTCCCGATCGACATGCTAAAGCTCTCTGATGGCGTTTTGGGTTACAAGCTGCCAACTGGCGTTTTCTTATCGCCTACAAATTGGCGAACATCACTATGTATTTTATTTTGTGACGTTACTCTGAGTGTGCATCCACTCCGGGCAATCTGAAAAGTTTGCCTGACCGCTGTCAATCTCGTACCCAGAGCCATCGTTGACTCGTTGAGTACGAGATTGGACCACGGTGGGAATCGAACCCCCGACCTTTGGGATACTATGTCTATAGTCCAATTAATGCTCTACAAACTGAGCTACGAGCCGTACGAGGTCAAGCTGGTTCGAAACTTCGAATTATTGATATTTCGGAACTGAGTCTAGTTTCTTCGATATGCCTGTTGCCACCTCTGATTTTGGCTTTTATATGGCCGAAAATTTGAGAATTTATAGCTAGTTTAATTAAAATTTCGCCTAATCGTCAATAAAGTACTATATGTCTATGTACTATGACTTCAATGACTATGTTGACTGCAAAATTTCAAGTTTATATTACTTTTCACCAAAATAATCATACCGTAGAAATATCGTAAAAAAAGTATATACAAGAATATATATTTAAGCGAGTGGTGCGAATTTTCAAGCCGGTTTTCAGTTATTAAAGGAGCTTAAAGAATAAAAGTTGGCAAAATAGTAATATAGCGCATTGGCCCCTTCATTTTTGGGCGTTAAAAGCTCAAAATCGGCTACAAAAATCCTGCTACTCGCTTAAACATCTACAGTATGCATATTTTTGCGAACTTTCTTTTGGTAAAGTGTTAAACATGCATTATTCAATTCCCAAGAGATGATGCTTTAATACACTCGAACATTGTGAATAAACTAATTTAAAGGTCAGCTGTGAAAAAAAATCTTGACTGAATTGTTGATTCGATTGTAAAGTGCAATTTTGGACAGGTGTGAAAGTGGACTCAGATAATCTTGCACGCGCCGATACAGGCGAACTAGTCACAACTGATCTACAACATTTTTGCACATTTTAAAACTATAACACAGGTTCCTATTCCCAATACTTTTTTAAGCCGTTATGCCAGGCTTTAGCCAACTGTTTGATAGGGGCGATTTTTTGGGACTCCCTTGTACAGTTTGCACTGGTGTATAGAATGGTCGCGGCGTCGTGCTTAAACTGTGGTACGGCAAGCTAAAACTACGTTTACATCACAGATTACGTATATACAGATGTGTAACTATAACTTCAGTTCGGTAGTACGGTCGCCATCTTCGGAGCAAGTGTAGCCTGCTCGCGATCGCAGGCCGTTGTCTGGCAGAAGCTGAAGCTAGCTGAGGCTAGAGCAAGTGTCGCTCGCGTGATATTTGGTAATACCCATAGATACCGTATATGCACTAGATAGTGCATCTAATTATTCCGGCTGCAATTCAAAAATTGAAGCCGTGATTGCAGTCTCAGGTCGTTCTCATGTCGTTCTCATGAAATGAGAAGATTCGTATGTTTTTTTATTTTTTAAACAGGGAACTTAATTAAACATTAAGTTAGCCCTATTCCAAATACATTTTTAAACTATTCTAATGAATGATAGTTATTGTTGTTTTTAAGCGTTTATTACTAAGTTGGAACGACCAACATGGCCGCCATCTATTCAAATGGGGGTAACCGCTGGAATATTCTTGGCTTCAATTTTACTGAAAGATCGAGATGCGCTATCTAGTGTATATAAGATATCTATGGTAATACCCGGTAATACGCCCTTTGGTAATACTATATACAAGGCCGCCATCTTCCTAGCAAATTTTAGGATAAGTAATCTGTGGTTTACACCCAACGATTAATCGGGCCTATTTCATGTTTTGTCGATTGTTAATGATAAACGTTGTCATCCAGTTGACGATGTCGTCAGATGACGTTGACAGCGTTTTCTTTCAAATATCATTTAATTAAAGCTGAATCGCCGATTAAAATCGTTGTGTGTAAACGCAAAGGCTATATAGGCTTGTGATTAGTTGGGATAAAGATCAAAGAGAAACATATTTGTGCACGAAAATGGACATATTACCCTCGTGTAGGGGCGAAACTTGAGGTGGGGTATGGGGGGGTGTTGCACCCCCCCAAAATACGAATCATCCCGATTGGCAGGGCAATCAAAGGTCTCTTATAAATAAATGATAGCACATAGGCGTACCGGGCGGGGGCAATATTCGATCAACAGTCGGGCAATTTTGGTTTGAAAAAAAAAATGGGACAAATTCAGTCAATTTTAGCTAAAATTAAGTACATTTTTTCACAAATTGTGTGATTTTTCGAAAATTTGTGTTATGTTCCGAAAAATATAGGTTGTCCGGAAAATGTTTTTCAAGATTTGTCCGCAAAAATTTTGCAAGGCATCACTGGTTTTGGCAGGGCAATTCTGCCACACACCCCCCTAATTAAAAGGGGCTAGTTCCGCCCCTGCCCTCGTGTGCGCATGCCATGCTAAAACAGGCAAACATGAGGCCATTGGGGCAAAGGTCTATTTTGTTAAATTTATGCACAGTGAATCCGCTTCTCATAATAGTTCAGTATGGGTGGCTATGTCGTAATGTCCATAATATATATATTTTACATAGTGTTATGATATTATAATAAATAATAATTAAATAAATAAGTAGCAAGCGCAGTTTATTGACAGCCATGAGAATCTGGGAATTAAAAAGTTAATTCTTGCACTTTTATTTTTTTTTAGTTTATGGCTTATCTTCGTACTTTTGTGATGCTTGGGACCCACCCCCTCCCCAATTGCCATTCCAGTTATTTCCGCCACCCACACCTCCCCATTTTGTGCTCCAGTTGCTGCCCCCACCTCCGCCATTACCTTTACCACCTCCCCATTTCGTACTCCAGCTGTTACCACCACCACCACCTTGATTTCCTCCCCATTTTGTGCTCCAACTTGAACCACCCCCCTGATTTCCACCCATACCAGCGCCCCCTTGACTTCCACCCCTACCTCCCCCACCCCTACCTCCCCCACCTCCTTCAGCCATACCTCCTCCACCTCCCTCACCTCTACCTCCCCCACCTCTACCTCTCCCACCTACTCCACCTCCCTCACCCCCACCTCCCTGACCTTCACCACCACCCTGGCCGCTTCTAGCTACACCACCACCACCAGGCACCCATTTGGGATTTTTACAGAACGATTTATCATACGTTCCCTTTAAAACATTTTCAGGTGCCTTTCCTCTCCAATTTCCAGCCGGTTTATAACGTCCTACCACATAGGTACAGCGACCTTTCGTAGCCTTGCCTATGCCAAGTTCCAAACTTGTTTTCCAAACAACTTGAGTGAAATGACCAACGACTTTGCCATTGAAAGATTTTCCGGAATTAAAATCATAGTCACACACTTCTGCATACCTACACAAAAGAAAGACCAACAAATAAGCAATACGCCAACTTGGAGTTGCCACAACGTATCCAAAAGACTCCATCTGCGTCGGCATAAATTGCAGTTGAACTGTAACATGTAGCTGAAAGATTTAGAATATGCACATCAGATGGCCGATGGTTGCATTTTTAGGTTAGGTCTAAGAAGTGTATAAAAATTCCACTCGAAATTTTCATCTACGAATATCTTCAACAAGTATTTCTAATGAGATACCCAAAGTCTTGATTAAACCGCGCCAATCACAAAACAGAATTAGTGGTTTGTGATTGGCGCGGTTTAATCAAAGAATCCTCCCGTTGAACCAGAGCCTTCACGACGTTTCAATTTATTATTTACTGAAGGCTCTGGAATCCAGGGTAAGCAGATCTAGACGATCGAGATGTTTAACCTATACTTAGGTATCAAGCAAGTGCCTCTGCGGCCTGTGTAACTTGAAAAACATTTTATATGCTACACCTTAATATGGCCGCCATTATTGACTTCATGTAAATAAAGATTATAACAGAATAGAATGGGTATTGCGGGAAAAATCGAGGGACAAATTGAAGCTTCGAACTCCTAATGGGGGCAAATAACGCTCTCCGATTGGCTAAAATCTTGTTGCCCGGATGTAAACTCTCATCCCCGATGTTTAGGAGGAGTGGAAAATTACTAAAATAATACAACCTTGAAAACCCCGATTAATACAAAACAAGGTTTGGAACGGCAGATATGTTTTAAGGTGCTTTTTTATGTTGAAGAGCGGGGATACAATGCTTCCCCCTTCACTAACCATGCAGTGGTAACATCACCACCAGTAACAGCCAAACCACAACTGTAGTAAATATTTTCGCCATTCCCATTCCTTTCCTTGATATCAGCATGTTTCATTTTTCCTAACGTCGTCAAGTATTGAGCCCATTTGGCAGCCTGTGCATTCATATCCTTGTTAAGTCTCATCGCGGCAACGTTGTGGATTGCTCGATACTTGTTGTGAGCATCCAAACTTTCTTGTTCAAATTCACCTTGTGCTTAAAGAGAATGCCCTTTTGAATTTCGACCTTTTTTTAAATTTCCGGAAAACAATTTTTTGGCAATTCTGGCAGACACCCCCCCCCCCCGAATTAAAAGGGCTAGTTTCGCCCCTGAAGCCAATGTCAACACCACTTCATGTTAACACCGGAGTTCTGACGCGCGCTAATTCGTGATAGACCGCGCGGTGATGGCGTATAAAGGGACTGAAACTGACGTACTATATGGCGTGGAACAATCTCGTTCACCGAGCCTGAGATCCTCGGGAAGGAACGTGAGGCTCTGGGATAATCCGTTTCAGGGAGGAATCTGATTGGCCGTTGCTTTCGAATGCGCAGTTCGGTCTTAGCCAGGATTCCTGGCTTCCGGCAACGGATTATCCCAGAGCCTCACGTTCCTTTCCGAGGATCACCGGCTCGGGGAACGAAATTGGGCGTGGAAATGGCGTGGAGTGCTTTTTAACTGCCAAATGACCAAGTGTTATCGTATCAGGAAAATTAAAATAGATTGAGTTCATTGGCCCGGCTAGGTGAGATCCCACCTTGTGCCAGGTGCATGAGATGTAAGTAGACTTGCTCCAAATCTCTCTTTCATTGTCATATAGTATCGATCCACTATAGTGTACATTACACGACACCTATAGTGGATCGATACTATATGACAATGAAAGAGAGACTTGGAGCAAGTCTAGAGATGTAAGTGAAGTGAGATGAAATTTTTCATATTAAGCAAAGCTGTGGCTAGCCACGGGGGGAGAACAAAGGGACATTCCCCCCTATAACCCAACCCTAACCACTAACCCCTAACCCTAACTTTTTTAACTTTTTTAACTTTTTTGAAAATCTAACTTTTTAAACTTTTTTTGCTTTTTAAAACTCTTTTAAAACTTTTTTAAAAAGTTTTTTAAAAACTATATTTTTTGAAAATCTTGAAAATCTCATTCAGCTAGCAAATTTGATTGCCTTCCCGAGGTTCTGAGATGCCTGACATTTCAAAATTTTCCTGGGGAGCACGCCTTTTCTTTTACGCTCAGCGATATCTTGATGACGTCACGCATCCCTCCAATGAGGACTTTATCCCACCTGTCATCGTATCGCCGCTAGTTAAGGCAAAATAAAGTGCTTTCAATCCCAATTGAATTAATGAACGTATGAATATTTCAAGATTTCGCTGATCAGATATCTTACGCAAGTTATATGCGTAAGTCAGAGCCCAATAATACATATACTTACATTCTTCTTTCCCTCCACCACCTCCTCCGCCTCCGTCACCACCTCCCTGACCACCTCCACCTCCAAAACCGCCACCACCTCCACCTCCTTCACCACCTCCACCACCTCCCTGACCACCTCCAAAACCTCCACCTCCTTCACCACCTCCACCACCTTCCTGACCACCTCCACCTCCAAAACCTTCACCACCTCCACCACCACCCTGGCCGCCTGCAGCTGTACCACCATCACCAGGCACCCATTTGGGATTTTTACAGAACGATTTATCATAAGTTCCCTTTAAAACATTTTGCGGTTCCTTTCCTCTCCAATTTCCAGCCGGTTTATAACGTCCTACCACATAGGTACAGCGACCTTTCGTAGCCTTGCCTATGCCAAGTTCCAAACTTGTTTTCCAAACAACTTGAGTGAAATGACCAACGACTTTGCCATTGAAAGATTTTCCGGAATTAAAATCATAGTCACACACTTCTGCATACCTACACAAAAGAAAGACCAACAAATAAGCAATACGCCAACTTGGAGTTGCCACAACGTATCCAAAAGACTCCATCTGCGTCGGCATAAAATTGCAGTTGAACTGTAACATGTAGCTTAAAGATTTAGAATATGCATATCAGATGGCCGATGGTTGCATTTTTTAGGATACGTCTAATAAGTGTATAAAAATTCCACTCGAAATTTTCATCTACGAATATCTTCAACAAGTATTTCTAATGAGATACCCAAAGTCTTTGATTTTTTTTTCAGAAATGTAGTTTCTATTTAATATTTGCCTGTTACATCCAGTCATGTTACAGCCAAAATACAAGAACCGACTAACTTTCCCTCCCGTGTAATCTGTTGTAATTTTCTGTAAATTCATCTGCTTCTCTGTAGTGGTTACCAAATTATGAGTAAATATGGGGACAAAATTTACTTTTCTTTGTTTTATATGATAGTAATAACTTTGCTTCACTGCATTTTAAAATATATAAAAGGTGCGGAGCAGGGCCGTCGCTATAAGGCGGGTGTGTGGGGTGTGACATCCCGGCCCCCAATGAAAACATCTTGTCGGCCAAATAACGAATTTATCGAATTGTTTTCGTAGTGAACGAAAGGTTCCGATTAAAAATTAATAGTTATAGCAAACATTTTGATAAATTAATGAAAACATTTACCGAAAAATGTAACAAATCACGGTAATTAACTCGAAATGGTATGATATATCCGGAATTTTTTTTCACCTTCCCCCCCCCTCCCCCCTTCTTCGCCAACAATTTTGAGAAAAGAAATATTAATTAGCGACATGCGGAATTTGTATTTTATCACGGTCTATAAATCGGTAATCATACATGGACCATACATTGGCGTCACCTTAATATTTATACATGAACTTGTGGTTAGAGCTCAACGACTGTCTCTCTGTAGCTCAGTTGGTTAGGGCGCTGCACCGGAATCGCAGGGTTGCAGGTTCAATAAGAATTCCTGCCAGAGGGCAGTTGGTTGCATTTTTCGCAACTGCTCCTGGTTAAGCCAATTTTCCATGCCACTAGGCGAAAATTTGTGCGCGTCAGTTTTCCATCTACAAATCCCTTCAACAATATCAAATTATTCAACAGTTCAATCACGTACGATTTCAATGTGCAAGAAGTTGCAATTAGTTTCCGCACAGTTGATTCACTTTAGATTAGAAAATATATTCCCTTAAATGTACCTTTGTCATCAGTTTCGTTGTACACAGAAGACAAAATATGATGGTACAAACATTATTTAATAGACAGTTCTATTGTGGCTATACGTGTGTCACAAATCTTTACGCTAGGGGAAGCAGTGTAGCTCTGCGGGGGGTGGAAAACATCATTCGGGGAGGAACCAAGATGGCTGACTTATAAAAAACACTAAAGTTTATATTTTCCGTTGTTTTATTAAAAAATTAATCAGTAGTTGTCCTAAATGTGACCAAGACCGGTTTCTCAAGAATTCCATGGCAACGTGAAAAACAAATAATGATCGAACAGCCGAATACTGTGATATGCATATCCTGATTGTTCCAGTCTCAGTCTTTGACTTCCTGTGTGTGGTCAGGGGCGTAGCAAGCATTAAGGGGGGGCACCGGCTTCAAAGGCACGTTTAGACATTGAAAAGGGCACCTAAAAAATTTTTCCCGGAAACGTTCGCGACGTGGGAGGGGGATTTTCCCATCATACTATACCGAAATTGCACGTTTTTTACCAAATTTTTTTAAAAAACATCGAATTTACGAAACAAAAAGGGCACCTTTGATGTTAATTTAGTATTTACAGCGACATTAGCTTGTCCAAAAAAGGGCACTTTTTGTCCTGTGAAAAACTTGGGGGGGGGGGGCACGTGGCCCCGGTGCCCCCCCGGTTCCTACGCCCCTGTGTGTGGTCTTCTCGTCACTCCCTTTCCTTTCAATGTAACATACATAAGTGTAAAAATAACAAAGAAAAGTCACAACCTCGGTCAAAATGACTTTGCACTCGGCGAATTTACACAAAAATATTGAATTTATCTGGTTTAATGCAGACGTCCGAGATGTTTAACCTATACCTAAGTATCAAGCAAGTGCCTCTGCGGCGTTGGCAAACATTTTATACGCTACACCTTAATATGGCCGCCATTATTGACTTCGTGTACATAGTGATTATAACAGAACAGTGGGCATTGTGGGAAAAATCGAGGTACAAATTGAAGCTTTGAACTCCTAATGGGGGCAAATAACGCTCTCCGATTGGCTAAAATCTCGTTGCCCGGATGTAAACTCTCATTCCCGATGTTTAGGAGGAGCGGAAAATTACTAAAATAATACAACTTTGAAAACCTCGATTAATACAAAACAAGGTTTGGAACGGCAGACATGATTTAATTAAGGTGCTTTTTTATGTTGAAGAGCGGGGATACAATGGTTCCCCCTCACTAACCATGCAGTGGTAACATCACCACCAGTAACAGCCAAACCACAACTGTAATAGATATTTTCGCCATTCCCATTCTTTTCCTTGATATCAGCATGTTTCATTTTTCCTAACGTCGTCAAGTATTGAGCCCATTTGGCAGCCTGTGCATTCATATCCTTGTTAAGTCTCATCGCGGCAACGTTGTGGATTGCTCGATACTTGTTGTGAGCATCCAAACTTTCTTGTTCAAATTCACCTTGTGCTGAAGAGAATTGAATGTCATCATGACCATTTGTAGGACAACTGGCAAGGGCGTCAATCCTGCGGGTGGGGGGGGGGGCGGCAGTGGCAAAAGCCAGCCCGACAATTTAGATATGCTATGCAAATTTTAAATCATTATCATTTAATATTCATTTCTTTAGAAATTGATTGTTTTCACGGTCTATGAACACGGAAATATCTGCATAGCAGACCAAATTGTCGGACTGGCTTCGCCACTGATAAATTACGTCAATTGGTCGACTTCGTCAACCAACTTTTTGGAATGGATTGTCGCTTTTGATAACTTTTATGAGCATTTGATCCTTCATATGAACCCATCATGCCCCTGATCGCAGTACGCGTACAACGATATCTTGATGACGTCACGCATCCCTCTACCCCTTCTATTTCGTCTGCTACGCTACTGATATGAAGACTTTATCCCACCTGTTATCGTATACTATCGCCGCTAGTTAAGGCAAAACAAAGTGTTTTCAATCTCATGGAATTAAATTGATGCACGCATAAACATTTCAATATTTCGCCGATCAGATCTTTTACGCAGGTTCTATGCATAATGCAGAGTCCCATAATACATATACTTACATTGTTCTTTCCCTCCACCTCCTGCACCACCTCCACCACCTCCCTGACCACCTCCTCCTCCACCACCTCCCTGACCACCTCCCTGACCACCTCCCTGACCACCTCCCTGACCACCTCCCTGACCACCTCCCTGACCAC
>CACRXK020002144.1:0-45926 GCA_902702795.2 Paramuricea clavata
GAACATGGTTGCAAAAGAATGTGAATTATGGCTTTTAATTTTCAAATTGAAAAATATATAGTAAATGATGTCATTCAAAATCGGTTTCTTAACTCCTATTTCCTACTGACTAGTTTGTCAGTAGTGATGGGCTACACCGAGAGATACCGATGACGATACCGAGCGTCAATAGTGAAGGGCTATACTCGGTATTCGATACCAGCGATACCTCAAACAGCGGTATCGGTATGCACCCTTTTTTGAACGACTTGTTTCATTTTACTAATTCTTGGTTGAATATTCCAAATGTGGTGCGCCAAGTCATGTATAGAAAATATCTATTACGTTTTGGGTTGTTGGTTTACTTATAGTTTTATTTAGGTTACATATGGTAATGTAAAATGTTTTTTCCGCTGACAGGCAGATATCGAAAGTAGCCGATACTGGCAATTTAAGTAATCACTTCCGTTATCAAAAATTAAAATTTTGTGTTTATTTTGGTATCGATTTTAAAAGTATCGGTATCGAACTAAAAATCCTGGTATCGCCCGTTACTATTTGTCAGTGGCGTAACAATAGCTCTATATTTTTTTGTTGGCTGGGGGGGGGGAGGCGCGCGAAGCGAACGGCAATGGCGTGAGATTGCAAGATTTAAAATCTACAGTCCCACAAATGCGATTTGAAGCATTTTGGGGGTAAAATTTTGCAGAATTCCGAGGATAATAAAGTGCATCAAAGACATGATTTTTTACCAGATATTTTTTATCGGATCTAAATGTATTGCATAGAAAAGTCACGTTAAAAAACTGGAAGAGGAGTCCGTGTGAGCTTATTTTCCTTCTGTGCGTAATGCCGATCTTCGAGGTGGGGGGAGGGGGCGAAGACAATCCCAATGTAATTTTGATCGGAAATTTTGCATTTAGATAATTGTACGAGACGCATGTCTCGCATTCTCAAAATTGCATTACTTTTTATACTAAGATACATGGCATACATAACAAATTTGAGAAAAGATATTCGATGTTGTAATGATATACATGCCAATTTAACAGTCGAAAATCTAAACTAAATCCATTCTTCTTGGAATTATATATACAAATGCTTTAACGAAATTTCACACACTAAGTTCCTCCAGTAAATCGTCGTTGTCTTAGATGGAAACTTAGTTTTAACTTCGAAAATGTAACATGTATCCCCCCCCTCCCAATTTCTCTATGGATTTAGGCTTTTTGAGAGAATGGTTTTTGTGGCAATTGGGGGGGGAGGGGGCGGTGGCCCCCCTCGCTCCTCCTTGGCTACGCCACTGCAGAAGAAAAAGTTTTTGGAGAGTTGAAGGCACTGAGAAAAGTCTGTAACTCAACTGGGCCCTGGATGTTATCGTCTAGTGAGATTTGACTTGTCCCACGCTTTTGACAAAACACTGCACAGCCATCATTTGGGTAACGGCAGTCTTTATACACCTTTGCTGGGCTGGCGATCCGTGAAACTACCTAAACGGGGAACATTCAATAACCAAACAATAAAACCAAACTAACCAAACAATAAAAAAATCAGAAGTCGAAATACACGGATATGACCTAGTTAGACATGATAGAATTAGACATGGAGGTGGTGTAGCTATCTATATACGTGATATTATACCATACTCAGAAAGAAAATCTTTAATTCTAGATAATATCGAGGCAATCAGTCTAGAAATAAAAAAGCATAACACTAAACCGATATTAATCTCAACATGGTATAGACCACCAAACTCAAATACAAAATGGCGAGATAGATTCGAAGTCTTTCTCCAAAACGTTGACAACGAGAACATAGAAACTGTCATAACGGGAGACTTTAATATAGATCTACTACCAAAGGAAAACGAGAGTAGCATTAAAAGACGGCTTCTTGAATTACTAACTACATATCAATTACAACAAATAATAGATAAACCAACAAGAATAACAGAATCAACTAAAACATTATTAGACTTGATAATTGTAAAACTAGCGACTTAAAGACCATAGCTTTGCGCGTTATCAATCTTGGCATAAGCGACCAATAACCTCGTATATATTAGCAGAAAAGTCGGAATCCCAAAAGGAAAACCTAGAATCATTGAAACAAGACAATTTAATAATCTCAAGGTCGATGAATTTCAAAATGACTTAAGACAAGCATTCATACATTTTAAGGATTACACAGACCCCAACATAGCATTACACGACTGGAACGCAATATTTCTGCAAATCGCTGATATTCATGGGGACTGGTAGCTAGCTCTTTCAGTGCTAAACTGCTTTTCTCACCGATAGTGGTTCAGTATTACAACAGCATTAGTAGGAAATGAAAACTAAACTAACTTTATAGTTCTGATACTGCATATCAGGTCTAAATTGAATTTGAAGGTTCGTTGTGTTTGGTTGAGTCAGGGACTCTGAAAGAATTCTCACGTACATCAGAAGTACAGGAATGTACAAATAAAAGGCACTTCCCATTGTGGTACAAACACGCCCTATTTCTCGTTGTTGTAACAGTTAAAATTCGTAAACATTAATTTATTTTCGTGATTCGTGAGAAGCGTGGATGTTAACTAGGGCCTACAAGGTCAACGATCTTATTGTGGTTTATTACAATGGTGTCAAGAATCAAGATTATAACGAAATATCTAAATTAAGGAAAAAAACAACAAAAAACATACGTCATAGCGAATATCTTTTTATCTCCAAATTACGGAAAATTATTAATTAATTTTAAATGCTTTTAGCTTTTGGCAATAGATTAAAGTGTATAATTGCTTATAGCAGACAAGCTGTCTGTATATTTATAACATCTCTCCTTGGGAGACCGAATTCAAATGATTTTAAAAAGAATCTCTTTATTCTAAATCACCGGCATGTTATCTAAAGTAGGCGACGAACATGGTTGCAAAAGAATGTGAATTATGGCTTTTAATTTTCAAATTGAAAAATATATAGTAAATGATGTCATTCAAAATCGGTTTCTTAACTCCTATTTCCTACTGACTAGTTTGTCAGTGGTGATGGGCGACACCGAGAGATACCGATGACGATACCGAGCGTCAATAGTGAAGGGCGATACTCGGTATTCGATACCAGCGATACCTCAAACAGCGGTATCGGTATGCACCCTTTTTTGAACGACTTGTTTAATTTTACTAATTCTTGGTTGAATATTCCAAATGTGGTGCGCCAAGTCATGTATAGAAAATATCTATTACGTTTTGGGTTGTTGGTTTACTTATAGTTTTATTTAGGTTACATATGGTAATGTAAAATGTTTTTTCCGCTGACAGGAAGATATCGAAAGTAGCCGATACTGGCAAAAGTAATCATTTCCGTTATCGAAAATTAAAATTTTGTGTTTATTTTGGTATCGATTTTAAAAGTATCCCTTGTAGAATCCGACATATTTATAACCTATTTTATACCTATTTTTTCTCTATTTAGCCCTATTTTTCCGTATTTTTTCAAAAATATGACTATTTTATTACTATTTATCAAATTTCATAAAATAGTATATGACTATTTACATCCTATTTAAAATATAGGTTATTTATATTTTTCCAGAAAATAGCTTTGAAATAGATATTCAAATCCTATTTGAAAGAGTAATTGACAGAATCTCATTATAAAATAGCTTTTAAATAGCTATTTAATTCCTATTGATGACAAACGAGTCAGTTAAAACAGTTTAAATTGCTATTTTTAAGCTATTTTTGCTTATCTTCTTTGGAGCCATTGTTAACATACTAGTTATTAAATAGCAAAATAAATAGATCTTAAATAGCTATTTAATTCCTATTCATAGAAAGTTGTGGCGAACTTTGTTCAAAATAGCTATAAAATAGCTATTTTTAAACTATGTTTGCTTTTATTTTTGGAGATATTATTGAGTATTGTTAAAATAGTTATTAAATAGGAAAATAAATAGATCTTAATTAGCTATTTAATTCCTATTCATAGAAAGTTGTGGCGAACTTTGTTCCAAATAGCTATTAAATAGCTATTTTTAAACTATGTTTGCATTTATTTTTTAAATTTTTAGAGCCATTCTTAGAATAGTTATTAATTAAATAGCAAAATAAATAGATTTTAAATAGCTATTTAATTCCTATTCATAGAAAGTTGTGGCGAATTTTGTTCAAAATGGCTATTTTAAACTATGTTTACTTTTATTTTTAGAGCTATTGTTAAATAGCTAATAAATAGCACAGTGCCCTTTTTAAGGAATTTTCACTGAGGGGGGCAGGAAAAAAGGCGGAACGAAAAATATGACCCATCGAAGTTTGGCGAACGCGCGAGTCTGAAGAGAGATTTTGTAAAACTTTAATTTATTAACTTCACCTATATAAACAATAACTTCAACCGCTTTGTAGCTATAATCGTACAGCTATAACCAGTGGCGTAGCGCCAGACCTTAATTTTTTTGGGAGGAGTTTCCGGGGGTATACACCCCCGGGGAAATTTTGAAATCTAGGGGCCCTGAATTGCCATTTCAAGCATTTTGGGAGTGAAATTCCGAAGAATTCCGAAGATTATAAAGCACATCGAAGACATGAATTTTTCCAGACATTTCTACTCGGAATTAAAAAAATTGGAAAAGCCGCCTTGAAAAATAGGAGGAGGGGCCAGTGTCACCTTATTTCCTCTCTGTGATGCTGGGGGGGGGGGGAATCCCTATGTGATTTTGATCAGAAATGTTGCATTTAAATCATTTTCGGTTCTATGAGACACCATTTCCGCATTCTCAAAATTGCGTTGCTTTTTCATACGATACAGAATAAATCTGAGAAGAAACATCCGTACTATGATGATGCATACATGTATTTAACAGTTAAAAATCTAAACTAAATCTATTCTTCTTTGAACCAGCATTTTATCGGATTGTTTGCATGAAATCTATCGCTATTATGAAATACTCGGTGAAGAACAATATGAATTACACACAAGATAACTGTGGAGGAGGCTATGGAAGGGCATAATCTCATTATCAAGTAAATCAACTGCAATTCTGACAGCAATCATGAGCAATTCTGCTTCGCACTTCGGGGGCAGAAATGGCTTTACTGGGGGGGGGGGAATTATTTCCCTGGGGGGAAATTGCCCCCCAGATATATAGTTAAAAAAGGCACTGAAATAGCAAAATAATTTGATCTTAAAAGCTATTTATTTCCTATTCAAATAGAAAGTTGTGAGAATTTAGAAAGGGTAAATGTATTTATTTAACTGGTCAAAATTTCCCAATATTTATAGTCTTTGTTGACTTTGTGGAGGTATGTATTTTGTCTCTTGACAAAACAGCATTTTTGACAAAACACCATGCATATATGAATACCACCAAAAATTCTGACGACGAGCGCGGTTTGACAGACTGGTGCCTAATTTTCTTACAACGCGCGCAAAGCTTTCTGGGATAGCGTCACAATTCACACCGCCATATTTTTAAATATTTTTAGTTTAAACTTTCCGCTCGAAATGGCTCAAATACAGAGCTTTTATTGAGCGAAAGTGTTATTTATTTTAAAGATAAAAGATCAGGGATGACTGGGTAACATTCAGGTAAGAATTTTGTTATGTTTTATACATAAATAGAGCAATTTTGAAAGAAAATATTTGCTATCTTCATTCGTGAATTTTGAGCACATGTTCCGGCTTAAAATTTCAATTTGCTGCGACAATATTTGAATTAAAACAACATTAGTTTTATAGAATGGCTTACATTTGACTCAGCCTTTATACTTATAAATGATGTTTATTGTAATGCCAAATAGTATACTTTGATCTTTGTGTATACTATAGTGTATATGACAGATTGCCAGATTCCAGTGTTTGTTGTATAGAATAATATAGCTTGACATGCTGGCATCTACTCAATTCTCATATGCCTACCCAGGCATGTCCCAGCTAAACATGGTTTGAGAAAATTTATCGACTGGTTTCAAATTAACTGGTACTTTCATAAGTTTCCAATATTTATTCATATATAGGTGGGTCAGTTTAGGATAGATAAAAATATCAATTTGATGTGTTGTTGTCATATGTGGCAACTTGATTATAGATGTGTCCCTAACTGGAAACAGTTGAAGTCCTTAGTTTGCTTGTTCAAACTTATAAATACATTTAGTTACACCACATGTCTTCATGATCTGCTTAATAATATATGTAACAACCTTTGGGCTACATTTTATATATTTTAGAGACACCCCGGCAAGGGTTTGATTGTTTTTGGAATTACCCATTTCACTCCAATGAGCCCGATATTCAGCACTTTGTTATTAAATGTTATCTTGCCTAATGCCGGACAATTTTATTCATCAACGGAAGTGTCTAGCTAGCATACATATAGACTCTGCCCATGTTTCATGTTGACATGTAACGCTTCCCACTTAAGTGATATTATTATTTAACTCTGACATTTTATGCTAGACAATTTTACTTACCGACTGTGGCATGCTCGCCCATATCTCACCTAAATATTAACACCTATAAAGGAGCAATTTGCTCTTACCTTACTTGAAGAATGAAGTTCTTTGTAGGGGTGTGCAGGATAGAATGTTTTTGCTATCCAGCTGCATACAGGGTATATGTTGGATAGTTGAAAAATATCCAACTAGATTCAGGGTATTATTCAAATATATAAATGTTTTTTCTAACCTGTAAAGAAGGCCTGAACTAGCTGCAGCTGAGCTTCGCCCTATTCTTGATGTTACATGATGTTCTTGCTTTTTTTCTGCCCAGTCCCCAGCCAAGTTACTGTATGTATATACTTAACTCTTTGGCTACTAGAGAGACTGCTAACTACAGATTTTTAACTCATTTATCGACAGACCTCTACCTACTGATAAGTAAAATTGTCTGGCATTTACAGACGGTAAACACTAAAGTAGGTCCGTAATAGCCTCTGATGTTTCAGCACTTCTGCACTTGTTCTCAATTTCTTTTACTAATTATATTTTATTTAAAGACTATTTACATTATATGTTTTAACTTTTAATTATCTATGTTTTAGTATAATTACAAAGGTGATTATCGAAAATTGTGGCCGCTGATTGGTCAAGCGACCTCGGATTATTACGCGATAATCACCTAAGCGGTTTTTTCAAAATGGCGGCGCCAGTTGTTTTGCCAAAGTGACAGATAAAGAAATAAGTAATTTTAAAGAAAATGCTGTACCTAAGAGCACGAAAGAAGAGACAGAATTTGGCTTAAAATTATTTCGAGGTAGGAAACTAAGTTGCAGAAATCTGCTTAACTTTATTTCGCATAAAACATCGTTTTATTTTAAATTGATTGCCGTACAATTGTTTACGTTTGTAAAAATATATTTTCTACAGATTGGTTTCAACAACAGTCAGAATTCACAAATGAGTTTGAAGACATGAGTATTGACGAAATGAACCGAATTTTTATCAAAATTCTATACCTTTCTGTAAGAAAAAGTGATAGGAATTACTACAAAAAACATCCTTGATGGCGATACATACCGCTTTCTTTATGAATTTAATTAAACGATTTTCAAAAAATTGAGATGTGTTATATTATCTTTTTCAAATAATCACCTTTGTAATTATACTAAAACAATTATTCGCCTCAGGCTCGGTGAATATCGCTGAATAAAAACCTCGACTTCGTCTCGGTTTTTATTCAGCGATATTCACCTCGCCTTCGGCGAATAATTGTTAATTAACTACTGGTATTTATAATATACAGTATTTTAAAAATATTTATAGGCTATATGTATTTGTATACACTATATTTAATAGCTATTTAAACTGTATTAACAGGACATATTTTTAACTATTTATTTAATATGTTATTACTATTTTTTAACTATTTTTAATCTATTTGGGCAATATTATATCCACTATTTATTATCTATTTTTAACAAGCTGGGATGTATTTTAACTATTTATTATCTATTTTTAAACTATATTATCACTATTTTTGAACTATTTATTATCTATTTTTAAACTATATTATCACTATTTTTGAACTATTTATTATCTATTTTTAAACTATATAATCACTATTTTTGAACTATTTATTATCTATTTTTAAACTATATTATCACTATTTTTGAACTATTTATTATCTATTTTTAAACTATAATATCACTACTTTTCAACTATTTATTGACTATTTTAAACTTAGTTGAAACTCGTTTCAGCTATTTATTACATATTTTTTACCTATATTGTCACTATGTTTTAACTATTTCATACATATTTATTAACTATGTCGAAACTATATATTTTTAATAATTTCCTTAAATAGATCTATTTTTATCATATTTGAAACCTATTTAATTTCTATTCGAGTACATCAATTAAGTATTTGTTTAGAAATATATCATGAATAGGAAAAAAATATGGTTCCACTTGGATAGGAAAAAAATAGCCTTTCTACCCTAATTTAAATAGGAAAAACCTCGAAAAAAAATAATAGTAAAAATAGGAAATAAATACTTTGACAAATAGGAATTAAATAGCCCAATAAAATAGGAATTAAATAGCAATTAAATAGTGTTTGATTCTACAAGGGTTTGCTTAAATTTACAAACAGCAGCGTCTGTTCGTTTTGGGTTTTTTACCTAAACCACTTTAATAAATTGAAATTCATATCTGTAGGTTAAAATTAGCACAGCCTATAGCTACAATGTTAGAAAGTAATTGTAGGCAAGGAAAATTTCTAAACTGATTCGGCGAATTCACTCCCTGTATGTCGCTGGATTCCATCATAACGTTCGATGTTATATCGATATCGTATCATCTACGCTCGGTATAATATTCGTTTATAATAATTTCTGTACTTTTCTTTAATTACAACTGCCGACGTGAATGCCGAAGACTGCCGAAGGAATTTAAGGCGATTTCATTGTGCGCCTCGGCAAAAAAATGCCGAGGCAAACTCGAAAATTATCGAAAGACTTCGGCGGAAAAAATAGTTCAAATACGAGGGTTGAGGAGTGGTATTATCGATTTCTTGGTGACAATGGGAATGTTAAGATACTCACAGACAAAGTCAATGACTTCTTCTTGAGTGCTAACTGAGAACTTTCCATCGTTATCGCCTTTTTGCATGCTCAACTTCTGTAAGAGACTTCTATCACAGCTGACACGAAAAATTGACCCCCGCCAGTTTGCTCGCAAGGGCCACCCCACGACGGACGCGCTATTATTTTTACTTCAACCCGGTTTATGAGGCCCTTGATATAGCGGAAATGCTTGTGCTCGTTTCTTTTTTGCTCACTTTAGCAAAGGGTTCGACCGTATTCACCACCACGTTCTTATGCAGGAGGTGATAAAATTGGATATTCATCCTGTCTTACTTAATTGTATCAATGCTTTCCTTCCCAATAGAAAACAGGCTGTCAGAATAGGGGGAACTTTGTCAGATTAGAAATCCCGGAACGGTGGTGTACACTAGGGAACTAAACTTGGAGTTATTCTTTTCTCGGTTATGACAAATAAGCTAATATCTGATTGGCATTTAAGGACAAAGTTTGTCGATGACACAGCTGCGCTAGAGATTATTCCCAGGAACTCATTTAGTTATCTGAACAATAAGGTAGATGAACTACATCAATTCTCTTACAAGAGTCTCGACCCACTTAAATGCAGGGAGATGGTGACTAATTTTATGAATAATAACAACTCTATGATGAGGTCCTTTGTAATAGACAGCAACGTAGTAGAAAGGGTAACCAGTTCAAATGAGTGAGGATCTTAAGTGGAATAAACATGTTCACTATACCTACAACAAAGCTTGTAATGCGTTGAGCAAAGGAATACTAAAAGTATACATATTTAACTACTATCAGACCCGTATTGGAAATTTGGAATATGATGTACTAATATGGCAAGCGATCCCTGACTATTTTATTAAAAGGCCAGAATCAATACAGAGAATGGCACTTCGAATCATTTTCCCTTCCATAGACAGTTATGATGAGGCGACGATGATGGCACAGATACCAACATTGGAGAGTAGACGTGAACAGTTATGTAAAAAATATATGATCCAATGAAGAAGGAAAATTATCCCCTGCTATGCTCCCAAAACCTAAGATGAGCGAATCCATGTATAGCCTACGAAGTGGATAAAACAATACTATTTTGTTTGAGAACACAATTAAATGCAGAACTTTAAGATCAGAACAATTTTTTTATTTGCTGCGGAGCAAGCGAGCAGCAAGGCGAAACAGCAGTCTAATTTGTGCAGAGAGGCGTCTGTTCATGCAGTACATTTTTCTAGCGCGTTCCATTGTGGTCGCGCTCAGCGGTTGTTCGCAGTACACATCCACCCGAATCCATGTGCTTTCATTCACTACACTACAGACTAGCAGATTAGTTTTCGTTCCTTGGTTTAATATACTGTGTATATAATGTGGTAAATTAGCCTATGGCGAAAACTTGTGTTATATAATAATAATAATTTAATAAATAATTTATTAATTTATAAAGCGCTAAAGAACTATAGAGCTGTCTAAGCGCTAAAGCACTATAGTGTAAAGCGTTAAATCGATCACTATAGAGCTGTCTAACCTAAAGCGCTAAAGCACTATAGAGCTGTCTAACCTTGTCTCATTTATTGCCAAGATGTCAAAAGGCTGATTTAACATGACTACTTTGAGTTCGTCAATATGCTTGGTTAAACTAATAATGTTAAGCGGGCCAAACGCGGCTATTTTAAAGCCTTTTAATGACTTGACCGCAGAAATAAAACCTGTACTGGTTTTATCATTTTGACGCACTCTGGCTATTTTCATTCACATTTAAAATATGCTGCCTCGTTTCGTCGTTCGTCTCGCAAAAATCTTGTTAATTCTGATTTCTAAAATACAGTATTTACACTCGGAAAAGTCGTGCTGCTTTTGGGTTCCGCCGTGAATTGCGGTCAAACTTCACATCGCCCACACTGACCGTGGTGTAACCGCGGGCGATCCGAGGGTGAACCGTTTGAACGCGGTTTTTGTCAACTTAATATTTCTAGGCAGTACTGTAGCTATAATTTGCTTACAATAATGTTTATTTCCCAAACCGGTTTGACATATTTTTACAAATGGCCAATCACATGCAAGATTCAAATTCTGAACCTAATCAAGTGTGGAGGTGGGATATACAACCGATGTGACCAGAGGCTCTTCCTTCTCACCTCTCGTTTCTTTCGCCTCGGAACCTCTGGAATCAAGGTATTCACGTGGCAGAGACCATGGAAAAGTTCTGTTATGTCAACTGTAATACATCAATTTTTAGTTTGTTGCACACGTCCGTACCCAGCTGAAATTTGCAAGTTGTGGTCTTTTCTAAAAATATGAAGAGAAAACAAATTTGCTCTGTTGGCAACAACAACGTTAGATATGAACAGAGTGTTCTAAAACATGCATGGCAACAAAACTCTACAATTTTATACGACATATCCTAAAAAATCACCCACTTGGCTTGAATAAATTCAATCTAAAACGTTAAAAGCTGCTTACAATGTCAATTATTGACAATGTGAAGTATATTTCGCTTGAAAATATCTGGGCCAAAACTTTCCAATACAATACTCCACACACTAGTAATACTCTACTATTTCGCCCGAAAGATCATAAAAAATCACCGGCTAACTTGGCTTGAATTTATTGAAGACTAGAGTATTGTTTGCATGTTTTGAATTGGATAAATCAGGACAAGATTCCCATAACTTTGGCCTGGATATTTTCGAGCCAAGTACTTAAAACCAAGAGGGTGATTTTTTAGGAAATTTCGTGAGAAGTTGTAGAGTATTGACTATCGTTGCCATGTTTAGGCTTGGATAAATTCAGGACAAAATTCCCATAACTTTCTTACATGTTGCTGTGTGATGTTATTCTGAGTGTATATCCACACCGGGCAGGCTTGAAAAATATGCCTGGCCACGGTGGGATTCGAACCTACGACCTTTGGACTAGTATTCCGATTTCATTTGCCTTTTTGTGTCCGCAGAAAGTTTGTCACCATCATTAAGAGTAAAAGCAGCCAGGTAAACACATTCTTTTGGAAGTAGATCTGTCCAAGGTTCTTTACTGTGAATCCATGGTTCCCACTTTTTGTTTCACGAACCCTTCCAATAATGAATTGTAAATTCTTTATCCCTTTTTTCCAAAACTTTCCCAATAACAGGAACTTTATTGTCCCCGAGCCGACGGCGCGAAGCGCCGTGCGAGGGCACTAATTCCCCCCGGCTATTTACACCCGGGGAAACGAAAACATTAGCGATCGCGAAGTCTAAAGTTCATGAAATATCGCGGGCGGGCGTCACCAACCGTGGGTGGTCATCCTCACTGATCTCAAAAATATGGCGGACTGTCATGAATAGCGAACGCTGTGATTGGTCGAATTTAAAGTTTGCATTATAACGACTGCATGACGACAGCGAAATAGCAAACATTTCTTTATTTGATGATTGATAAATTTCTTGCAAATATATTTCATTTTTGCTCGCATTTTTGCAAGATTTTGTAAATTTCAAGTAAGAAATGGCGAAAGAATCGGCTAAAAGAAGGGAGCCGACGTTAATGAAGGTTAGTTTGTTTTAAATATTGATTTTATAATTGCTTTAAAATCCGACGGCCTTAGCGTATATGAAACAACTAAACAAGACAGCATATCGGGCCCCATTTCTGTGTATCTTTAATATTGATTCCCTTTTTTACTATATTGATTTTTTTAAATAAAAAGAAAGCAAACTTATTTCCATGCGAGAATTTGAAATCATTTTATTGCAAACTCAAAGTTTATTGATAAAGCCATTTAATTAAAGAATAAAGGCAGTTTAGTTTTATACTTTAAAACGTTTTGCGAAGCGTTTGTGGTTGAATTTTACCTTAAATTGAAGCTTATATTACGTATAATATCATACCTAACATATATGTGTTGGGAAATTGATAATTTTTTAATTAAAAGAGATATTTTTAAGCGATTTTTCATTTGTAAGAATATTCTTAAGAAATTATCGTGTTACCATGACAACTACTTTAGATACTTCATGTTCGGAAAATACAATGGTTTTGTCAGCAAGGCGAGGGTTTCTGCATGCATGTATTTTCTAGTAGTTTTCCAGGTTAACCGCAACAAGCGACTCGACGAGAACATGGTCCCATACATTGTCTACAGTAGTAACTGTTGTTCTTTTGCGGTATGATCCAACCTAGACCTAAAATATTAAAAAAATTGTCGAGTTAATTATAGGAAGAATACAACATGATTCTTCCGTTTTGGCTTGATTTAAATTTTCTACATTTTATATACCTCTGGAATTTCCCCACATTGAGCTGCCACAATCTTTGGCACATCGTCAGGAACACCTGATGGAATTTCGTTTCCGTCTTCTTCATCTCTTGTCTCCTGGTCATTGGTGATGATGCAGTTGGCTTTCTTCTGCTTCAAGTCATTCAGTAACCATGTATTAGGTTTAGGTGGCGCAGGTCCGTAGACCTTTTATGCATTCGAAAACCAGCGGTGCCACCACTCACGCTGCTCCTGTGTTATTACCCTGGAATTATCCAGAAACTTGGTGTTACGGACGGTACTATAATTAATCTAATTATTTCGCGCCGTTTGTTGACATTAGCATAATTAATTTAGGGCCAGTCTTCGCAAGCGAGGCTTTTGGAAAACTATTGATATTCGTGATAGATATACAAACGTAATCTGCTTTAAAATCGCCATAAGATGTAAGTATTTCTTTCATTTTGACTTTGAACCACTTGAACTTGTTGTTAATGAACGTTATTTGTAATTCTATGTAGCAAACCTTTGTTTACGACCGATATTAGTCGAAATACGGACAGAATCGAGGACAGAATGATGCATGGATATTTGATATGTACAAGATATTTGTCATGATGTACTGCTTAGAATAAACTAAATTTGAGAGTAAATAAAGTGTAATGACGTGGTGATTATTATTTGATATATAAACGACATTCGGTTGGGTTCGTTCCCAACATAGTTTGATCTTTTATGGATGAAATCGGTGCAAAACAGTTCGACTAACTTCGCGATCGACGAAGTCAACAAGCCGGAAGTGACGACGGTTTACGAAGGACATCTCGGACCCGGAAGGTGCCGCGTGAGTACCCGGAATATTTAAATGAAATACATTCCAAAGGACTAAATTAAAGCATGAATTATTAAAACGTTCGCAAATTATTGAAGTATCTACAGAGTCTTTAAAAACTTATGATTATAGTAATATTGAGACTACAAAAATTGAAAAAACTTTGGACACTATACATTCAAAGTGGGTTAAGTACCTCAAAGTACATGAAGATTATTCTCAGCTGATTAATAACACGCGTGACTTGGAGCGTCTTAGCATCCAACGTCAAAGTCTCGAACGAAAAATAAATGAATGTAATCAACTAGCTATTGGTCAACTTAACAAGAGCATTCGCAGTTTACAGAGAGACTCAAAGTTTGAGAATGGTCTTCACCTTAAGGATGATGATAAACTTTCTGTGTCAGTACAAAGTAGTGTTTCCATGTCAAGGTCGTCAAAGAGTAGACGTTCAGGGGTGTCCTCTGTGTCGTCTAGGGTGAAGACGGCTGCTCGTTCAGTAGAATTAGCAAGATTGAAACTAGAGCAGGCAGAGAGAAGAGCAAAAGCAAAGGAAAAACAAATGCAAGAACAGATAGAACGTGAGTTACAGGATTTGCGGGACCAAGCAGAGTATTCTCAGTTAGAAGCCGAACTTTTGGCAGCCGATTAGGCAGACGAAAGATATAGTGACTGCGGAAGCATGCGTAGTTTATAGGCCTACTCTGGGACCTTAACTCGCCTTATCTCGCAAAATAGAAATTGATCGAATTTTGCTTAACTCGCCCAATCTCGCCTTATCTCGCAATGAGAAGTTGACAGAATTTTGCTTAACTCGCCTAAACTCGCCCTATTTTGCAATAAAAACCGGCACAGTTTCACGTCAGTAAAACACAAATACTGTCAATCAAAATTCTTTAGACTTACAATACTCACTTATACATTCTATATGAGTTTGGCATTGCAACTATCATCAACATACAAGTATGTAAGCCTGATTATCTGAAATGTTATCATATTTTTAATTTACTACATTCTCTGTAATGCCATAAAGCTGTATTGATCAAATAATTCCACCAACGTACTACTCTACTTCAACACAGTAAGCAGGCCTTAGCAGGCATACTGTATACAGTAATACCCAGTATTTAATAAATCACAGTGAAAATAATTGAACATAATATTAACAGAACCCAAACTGCCAAGTATGGTTGAAAATTAATATTCCCATGTATACTAATATACAGATCACTTATCTATTCTATTTCAACTATACAATGATATCAAAACATCAAAAGTACTTGCTTAGCTTTTATGCAGCTATCACATGACTATCAAATTTTACTAAAATACTGTTATACTTATAGTATAAAGGTCTCTGTGATATCAACAGCTCATACTGCAAAGTTATTCGTTGAACTGTTTTTATATACAACCGGCAACAGAGCTATACTGAACCAACGATAGGCGCAGAATTTTAGGAGAAATATTTTAATACACAATCACATTCACAAAATTTGTGAAAAATATAGATTTACAGTAAAAGCAAAGTTAAAGGTGAATATTGCAGTAAACATACCGTGCTTGCCTGTCTGTGACCAACATTAAATTTAGTAGAAACAATCTGTAGTGACAAGGCTTTTTGAATCTCATTTTAATATCATAATAGTAATACATGAATAACATAATAAAAAACTTTAAAATGTCGATGCATATCCCGCCATATTGCGTTTGCGGAATCGAATGATTCTGACTTATAGACTGCGTAGACTCCCCCGACCACAGAGGAATGACCGCGATGATGAGAACGAAGATTCCGTTTACCAGGGGGGCAGGATGCTGTCTAGGAACAGATATTAAAAATATTGCTCCCTTCAGCGGAAAAATTACAATCTGCTTGCAATACTTAGTGTTAGTGTTAATGAGAGGCAGTGAATTCTGAATATAAAAGCTTGATAGGAAATAGGAATATACTAAACAAAATTGTACAAAATTTACACTCAAAATTTTCATCGATCTACAAAAATCCTTCAACATTTAGTGATGTACATCAGCATTGCCATGTAAAACCCTTTTCTCACCAAACATGCACTTACTGCATGTAATAGTTGGTGCATGGTCAACATAGGAATATTTGCACAAAAATAGACATTACCTCTCAATTCTATATTTTTCTCATACAGAATACATGGTCTGCTTCATTAAATTAATATGAAGTTTTTAGATAATAATTAAACTGCTTTATATTTTTTAGGACCAAGAAGTGTTCTCTTAAATTAAGGGAGAGGTATTGTCAGTGAAAAATTTGAGGAATCTGATGCATTGGTGGAATACTGCATGTGGTCATGAAATTATACCGATAATTTTCTCAGAACCAATCCAATATTCATCACTACATTAAACATATTTTCAGAGGTCAAGTATTACTAACAGTGATTTGAGCTCTAGGTGTGGAAATAGAAATCACAAAATGTTAATAATAAATGAAAATTTTAATAAATTTTATATATTTACATAATTTACATAATACGTACTGTACTGTAATTTAGTATTTATGACAACAAGTATTTATAATCATTGAAAATTGTATTGACAGAATTTAATTACATTAATAAGTGGGCATTCATTATTGATGTGGGGGGTGGATGGGTGAGAAACTGGGGGACCTGAGATTTTCCCAGATGAAAAGGGGGACTGCAATTCTGGTATTAAAACCAAATCCTGGGGGTACCTGACACTCAAGGAAGACACATCTACACAAGTAGTAATATAGAGGCCGTTCGACCCCCTTTTTTGTGGCGGAGTGTGGCGGAGTGTGGTGGAGTGTGGTGGAGTGTGGTGGAGATCAACCCCCATTTTTGTGGTGGAGTGTGGTGGAGTGTGGTGGATGAGGTGGTGGAGTGTGGTGGAGGGAGGGTGCGTAATGACGTCACTCATTAGCATACGTCATAATTATATGCAATGACGTCACGCGGGCAGGTTTAAACAAGGACGTGTGAAACTTGCTGACTACGCATTTTTTAGCGTCCCCCCCCCCACGTGTGTGGTACAGTGGAGGGATTAATGTTGGCTTACTATGATTGGTTGTTTGATTTAACGAGCGTCTGTATAAAATCGACAAGCGTCTTGTAACAAGCATAGTTCTGCATTAGTTCTACATCAGTCATGGAGTGTCTACACGGAAAAGCTGCAGCCTCTACAACTACAAACAATGGTACATTTTGGTTTTGTGGGGAAAAACCAAGCTGTGAGTTCTTTTGCCCGGACGAAAATTGTTATATGTATACAAGAGCTGTAGCTGCGTTTCGTGCAAGTGGTTCTATACATCCCGTATGTCCTACACATCAGACATTTGCCAAGTTATGTGTGGTCAAAGACACAATGAAAGATAATTACGGACGACCCTTCTTCGTATGTTCTGAGCGAAAGAATCCCTGCAAGTTCTGGCAATGGGGAGACGTATTCGAAGGTCCAAGACCGTTATGTCAACATGGAATGGTGTGCTGTGAACGAAAAGTCAAGAAAGATGGTCCGAATCAAAACCGTCTGTTTTACTGCTGTCCGAAGGACGACTCTTGTGGTTTCTTCGAATGGAAGCAACAAGGCCCTCGGGTGACCAACACTGGCATCGTGCTTTTCAGTAATCCACTACAATACCAGTACATGATTGAAGAAACAGGAGAGACACTAAGGAGGCCTATGATGAATTTCGTAGATTTGGTTTAACAAGTGAACTTGATAAAATAGACCTCTTGTAATAATAATACCTTGCTAGTTAATTAATGTAAATTCGCATATATTTACTGAAATAAATATTGTGTGTCTCATTTGTTGTTCAATCGTTGTGGTGAGAGTATCATGGATAACATAGATATAATTTTTGATGAGTTGAAACGAAACGAAATGAAATTGATATTGATAAGCAAACTTTATCGTTTCATATAAATACAATTCTCGACCGCCATCGAGATCAATATCGTCCAGTGAATGCTCGTGATCTAAACCTTGACCAAATCTACAGAGAGATCAATGTAACAAACTTTGGTTGTATCATTGCCTATTTAGCTTTGGTATGTGTACAAAATGATAGCGAGGAATCTATTCGTCACAATGTACAAAAAACCATCGAGCCATGTCGAATTTTTACTATTCCCAAACATAAACGAAGTAAACATCCAATTTAAATAACACTCTCACTCACACTGATAGCTTTATATATCAGTCTATAATTACTGGCTGTTTCATTTTGTTCAAAGCTCTGAAGAGTGAGGATGCCTTGCTGTAAAGGTTTACCACAAATCTCTCTTCGAAACATTTTTCGAAAAGTACGCTGTATTTCTGCTTGCTGTGGTGGAAAAATTGTAATTCAAGCCTCAGACATCGATGGCGGAGAAATATCTAAGCCAGATCTATTACGATCCAGAAAGTCCCGCAAGTTTTGGTGGCGTAGATTCCGTTTATCGCGCCGTGAAAAACGAAGGGAAATATGAGATATCGCGGAATAAAATACGCCAATGGTTACAAAAGCAAGATGCCTGTTCATTGCATAAACCTGTGAGATATCGCTTCAGGCGTAACCGTGTTATAGTTGGAGCCATGGATGATGAGTGGGAGGCATATTTAGTCATTATGGATTCATTAAGTCAACAGAATAATGGGTACAAGTACGTTTTAACTGTTATTGATGTACTCAGCAAATATACGTGGGTTGAAGCGATAAAAGCAAAAACTGGGAACAATCTTGTCAAAGCCTTTGAGAAAATAATGAAGAAAGGACGTAAACCGAAACATGGCATTCGATTTTTTACGACGTACAACGAAACCAAGGCATCGATTGTCGGAAGGTTTAATCGTACGCTTAAGACGAAAATGTGGAAATACTTTACAGCGAACAATACGCTCAAGTACGTGGACATTCTCCAGAAACTGGTCAAATCTTATAATCGTTCTCGACATCGTAGTATTGGTATGAGACCGGTAGGTGTGAATAAAAGTAACGAGAATATTGTGTGGCAAACGCTCTACGGGAAGGAGTCGAAAAAATCAATCCAGTTTAAGTTTAACATTGGCGACCAAGTCCGGATTAGCAAAGCAAAGCGAACATTTAAGAAAGGATACTTGCCCAATTGGACTGAAGAAGTGTTCACGGTAACGAAACGCGTACCTCGACGACCGCCTGTTTACAGGATTGTAGATTATGACGGTGAAGAACTGGAAGGAACATTTTACGAGCAGGAACTTCAGAAAGTCAACAAATCAGACAGTGACTATTATAGAGTAGAAAAAGTAATAAGATCACGAATGCGTAATAAACGTAAAGAGTATTATGTAAAATGGTTGGGTTACCCTGACAAGTTTAATTCTTGGGTACCAGCAGAGAGTGTAAAAGATCTGAAATAAATATATTTGAAACTCATACCTTGTATTCATTTGTGTGTTGGTCTTCAATATGGCAACACAGTTTTATCTCACGTTACCGAGTAATAGTTCTATGGCTTATTTTCAAAATAATACAGTGGCAAATTTTCGAGTGAAATTGGCCGAAACCATTGTCTTGCCAGGCCAATGGGAAGTCGCATTGACGGAACTGCATTACCCACATACGTGGAGCACGCTAAAACGCGGAGTACAACAAACGTTTTTATATAAAATTGGCAGTATCCCTTATCAAACTGTCGTGCTTAAAGAAACACAATATTCTTCTATTGAGCAACTAACAAAAGCACTCAATGCCGGCATGTCAAAAGAAATACAATCGAAAGTGAAGTTTAGTTATAATCGCAGTTCTCGCAAAGTTTCGGTTGATGTAAAACACGACACAACTTTGTGGTTTACCGGAGAATTAGCAACCGTCTTGGGATTTGACCAGGACACTCTTATTGAAAAGAAAACTTCGAGTCCCTATGCTGCAGATATCAATGGTGGATTTTCCTCCATGTATGTCTACACTGATATCGTTGATGCGCAGTTTGTAGGCGATGTGAAAGTGCCTTTACTACGAATCGTTAATATCGAAGGGGAATATGGAAACACCGTTCACGCCAGTTTTCGTAATTTGCAATACGTACTGGTCAAAGTAAATTCTTTTGAGACCATTGAAGTGAATATAAAGAATGACCAAAACGAAAACGTCTCATTTGAGTTCGGCAAGTCAATCGCAACACTTCACTTCAGACAGAAGAGATCTCAGTACTTTATCTAAAAATGCGCGGAAGACTAGTTGTGGATGCTAAACTATTGAAAGACCATTTCTTGAGACAACAGCGTGGTGGGAATATCGCTGGGTTTCGTGGTGCACGTATGCAAAGGGGATATGGGATCGGAAGTATTTTCAAGAGCCTTGCGAGATATGCTATCCCTCTGTTCAAACAAGGCGCTAAAGTTGTTGGCAAAAGAGCATTGCAAGCAGCCACAGAAGTCGGTCAAGATGTACTCCAAGGAAAAAATGTAAAAGAAGCTTTTAAATCACGAGGAAAACAAGCAGCATCTGATGTTGCAAAAAACGCTGCCAAGAAAGTAATGACCGGAAAGGGTCGCAAAAAGGGTATAAAAAGAGCAGCGCCAGCTAAAACTCCCATTCGTGGTCCAACCAAGAAGCAGAAAACATCTCTCGATAACTATAGTCCAAAGTGGCATGGCTCTTGAAACAATGCATAAAGACTCCTGTATGTGTTCAAAATCTGAACTCGATTTATTTTCTATTCCACCGACTCAAGTGGTAATGGAAAAGGGATTTTGGGAAGCTGTTGATCCTATTACGAGCATATCTTCTTCAGATACGATAGAATTTTTATGTGCTGCAAATTCTGGTGTTTATACCGACTTAGCAAGCAGTTACCTACACGTTAAAGCAAAGATCACCACTGCGGCCGGAGAAAATGTGGATGCCGACATTCAAGTTGGACCTTCAAACCTTTGGATGCGTGCATTATTCTCACAAGTTGAAGTATTTCTAAACAAAAAACTGGTCACCCCATCAAGCACAGCATACCCTTACCGAGCGTATATCGAAACGATCCTGAACTTTAGTAAAGACGCCAAAGATTCACATTTGACCTCAGCACTGTTCTATAAAGATAAAGCTGGAAAGATGGATGTAGTAAACCCTCTCGCACAAGACGCCAACGTCAACACGGGATTAAAACAACGCCATGCATATACACGTGAAAGCAAATCTGTCGCCATGGAAGGAAGACTTCATTCTGATCTATTTGCGCAAGACCGTTATATTCTTGGTGCTGTTCCAATCAAGATCAAGCTGGTGAGATCTAGAGACCCGTTTTGTTTGGTATCATCCGTTGAAAATCCCAATTTCAAAGTGGTCATCGAGGAATGATTGTTTCGTGTACGACGAGTTAACGTAGCCCCTAGTATTATACTGGCTCATTCCCAGTCCCTTCAACAAATCACTGCCAAATACCCAATCAACAGGATCGACTGCAAGGTTGTCTCCGTACCTCGGGGGAATATGTCTGGAAATCAACCTAATATATTTCAAGGTGGTTTACCAAATCGTATCGTGATTGGAATGGTCGACGCGGATGCCTTTAACGGTACATATACGAAGAATGCGTTCAATTTTAAAAATTATGATATCACAACCATGGGTCTCACTGTCAACGGAGAGAAATTACCTGGAAAGACAGTAATTACATTTCTGCTTTTCAAACCCTGTACGCCGGCGCACACAAGATTTTTGATAATCAGGGTAATGGTATAACACGTGAAGAATATGCAAACGGTTATACACTGTTTGTGTTTGACCTCACTCCGGACTTATGCCTTGGTGATCATGTACAACCGATTAAGAACGGAAATGTGTCAATTGATTGTCGATTTGGAACACCGTTGGAGACAGCTATAAATATCGTGGTACTTGGTGAATTTCAAAGTCTTATCGAAATTGATGCGAACCGGAACGTGCTGTGTGATTTCAACAACTGAAGATGAACTCGCTGCAGATTATGAACATTCTCAAGAATGATCCATTTACAAAAACGGTGTTTACGGACGTTTTACCATCAGATCGTTTACCTCGCGAAATAAGAACGAGGCCTAGAGGGTATATACTTAACACGGACGCATCCGATATGCCTGGATCACACTGGATTGCAATGTACCTTACAGAAGATGGCAAAGGGGAATTTTGGGATTCGTATGGCCAGGCTCCTGGATTTTATAATCAGAACTTTACTCAATTTTTGGACAAACATTGCGGTACATTTACATGGAACAGAAGAATTTTGCAAGCCCCTTCATCAGACGTGTGCGGACAATATACATTATTCTTTGCTTTACATCGATGTAGACGTATTCCAATGTCAACCATTGCAAATATGTTTACGGATAGCAAAGAATGGAATGATGAGCTTGTGCGTGATTTTATAGACAAGTGGTACAAACACTAGATTTAGTTTTAAATAGATTTATTGCAAAATTTTCTCTTACAAGAAATAAATTATTTTAACTATTTATATGCACAACTAATATTGTCTCTGCGTTTTTTCCTCTTTTCTTGCTGCACTCGAGGGGTGGTGGGTAGATTTTCCGGGATACCTTTGGTTTTATATTCGCGAACAATTCCAAGACGGTTTTCGTTTCTCACAATACCTTCGGGTACATTCAAATGTCCGAGAACTTTTGAAAACAATTCCCAGCCGTCGGGGTTGAAATTCTTCCTTTGACGTAGAGAATCATTCACTAAATCAACTATATTTGTGCTAGGAACCCATCTTCCTTTGAACACCATCTGGCCTTGTTCATTCCAACCAACAAGATCCTTATTTGACTTGAGTTTTTTTATGAGTTGTCGAGCTTTTGACTTCATAGTAGCTGGTACACTATCCATGATATCTGTTTCAATCTCGTCTGAGGGTTCAGTCTCTTCATTCGGCTGTTCTCCTTGAGGTTCTTCAGGTTTATCGGTGTGCGTCACGTTTACTCGAAGAGGTTTATTCATTCGTTTATCATAAAAGGTTAAATGTAGTAGATGTAGATTCTGGTCGTATAACTTTGCCTTTTCATCGATTGGTATATCTTGTCGTCGAATAATATCTTGCATGTCCGAGTCTATTTCGTTGACCTGTGTCGCCAAAGGCGCCGCGAGAGGTTTCTTTCGCTGTTCAGCCATATGTTCAGGGACAAGTACTAATCGCTTGACGTGTTCCATTATAAAAAGTTAGCCAACTGTTCCAAAACTGAAGTGAGTAGAAATGGTAGGAAACCCTCCCCTTTTTGAACTAGACGGGTTCTTCTTTTTACGATAGGATTTCGTTTGTCAGCCGCAAACTTTATATGCTTGGAATGTGGTGCAAGTTTTTTAGCTGTTTTCGGTTTCAGTTTAATCGTGTCAAACCAAACGTTTAATAGACACTGTCTTATAGCTTCAAACAGATCGTCTTCAGCCGCTTTCAAAATAGCTTTTCTCAGTTCAGGTTTACACTTGGCCAATACTTTCAGAAGTTCGGAGTTCCTCTTCATACAAGCAGACATGATCAAATGACCATTTTACACACGTTCCCACTTTCTTATACTCTGGGTTGATAGACATAATGCGTATCTGTTCGAAAGATCCCGGATCGAATCCGTATCTCGTCAGGACATGTGGGAGTTAGGTCGACAAATAGATACGAATAGGGCTCTTTGGTTGCCAGTTGATAGGCTTGCTGAAAAAATTTGGTGTTACTGGGAGACAGTTGTTTAGCGAGATGAATAATTTGACTTGCGTCTCGCACGTTTTTCGTTAAACATAAATAACTTGCATTGAGAGAAATTGTACGGTGTTCTTTGCTATGATGAAATAAATTTTGTACAATGTAGATCACACTCAGGTTACCATGATGTGATTTTTTCGTGAATAATTTTGAAATAACTCCATCCTTCTCACCCATGAAATCATCAATGACATATAAATTGCGTGTTTCGGGATTAATACTATCCAGTATATCATCAGGTAAGCCTTTTACAAATTTTATTCCAGGCACTAAATTTTGAATTTCTCCAAACGTGTCTTGGTACTCGGCATAAAAATACACAATGTTTTCTGGAGGTTTGTCTATCATGACATTAATATAACTCAAAAGTTTTTTCACAAATGTAGTTTTGCCTGACTTTGTGCTCCCAGACACGAGAAGGCCAAACGGGTGTGTTAACTGTATGGAGTACATGTTGAAAATGAAATCATATATTTTGCTCGTCACTATTTATATCATGCGTCCAATGAGTCTATACAATTCAGTTAAAACTACTTCCAAGTCCAAAGGTGCACATTTGGCACGTATAAGGAAAGGTTGTCTTTGTGCGGTGGAAATTTCATGAACACCTGCTAAATGGTTAGATAATTTCAACAAATTTTTCTTACCACAAATCGGACAGTCTTTACGCTTTCGAGGCATGATGTAGAATGAAGACCTTACCTGACTCCCATCTCTTATATAAATGTCCCGCACGGGACTTTTTTTGTCCCGGAAGTCCCGGAAACGCTCAAAGTGTCCCTGCGGGACTGTTTGTCCCGTGCGGGACTTATTTTGTCCCTGAAACTCTGCATGGGAGAGGGGGTTTGCCCGAGAGAAATACACAACATGTTTTTGAAAAAATATATATTGACTATTTACAAACTAAATATCTAAAGGAATTGTTGACACACCGTCCTCCAAAACTTTACGTTTTGGATAAAAATAACTAAAAGCGTTTTTAACTTGAACATATGTACACATAGTATTATTTAAAACCCTAAAACCTCTATTTACACCCGACCCACTACGTTTACTTAAAAGCACATCTAAATATTTATCTTTATTAATTACATTATTTTTCTTATTTACACCCTTGCAACTATATTTATCTCTCTCCCCAAAACAATAATACGTCTTACTACATAAAGATACAATTCCATCCCCTTCCCATTCCACTTTAAACAATCCCGGTTCTCTCCTGTCGTATTTCGCATGTTCAGTTGTATCGGAACGAGGAAACCAGTTACATTTATCGTTCTCAAACGCCTCTCTTAAACCAGGCTTGACCAATTCTTCAACACTTTCACCACTAATAGCGATATAGGCACTGTCTGTAGCCATCTCGCAATACTCATAATCGGAACGGTCAAGGTATGTATCTAAACAGTCGTAGTAAAACTGTAACATTCGGAGTTTCGCATACTGATACACGAAGAACCCCACCTGTGAAATAAGAATAATATATTAATTTATATTTCTAATGACAAAATGATCATGCAATACATACCTGTAGTGGTAAGTCCAACTTTATTTTCTTCTTAGCACTTTCCACTTCGTAGGTGTCATCGTCGATCACGTTCATTTGGCGGTAGAATGGTGAGTTGATTAATTCAGAAACCTCATCATCGTTGCAGTAATCCACCTTGCGATGACGCTCTTTGTTGGTGATGGTCTTCCCGTATGAGCTGTATAGAAATACAAAAAATGAGTATTTCTTGAATACGTCACGACAGCGTGATTTTAAAACTCACCTATTCCCGACCAATTTCATCGTGTCCGCGATGATGGCTTTGGAGGGGTCTGCATCACCAGCACGACGAGCATCCGATACAGCGTCACCGAAAGGTTTGAAGCATGGCTTAGGGGTATACTCGACTATCTGGTAGACGTGTGTTACCTAAAACGATAATACAATTTGTTAAACATTTTCTCCTGCAATTTTACAAATTTTTAATATTTAAAACGTACCTCTAAACCATGTTCTAAATACCATTTTAGAAGAGGAGTTGCCAACATTATCTTCTTTCCGATCATACTTCCAATGAGACTCCGCCGAGGTCGGGGCATGATGTTGTTTTCTTCGGCATAGCTCTTCATGAACTCACCGATGTCTTCTCGACGTATTTCGGTATTCTTGAAGATGGGACACATCTCGGAGAATTTGTCTTTTAGGTGTTCAGGAACGTGGATGTCGCACTCGACACAGCCAAATAACGCATCATTCTTCACAGCGTTGACAATTGATCGAGTTGTCATCGTTTTTACTTTGTCTAGGGGTCGGCGAAGTTGCGTGGCAATGAATCGTTGCAGCGCGGTGTTTCGTTTCTTCATCTCTCGCCACTCACACTCCCAACATTCAACGAGATTGAATCCCTGCTTCGTGATATAGGCGCTGTTTCTTTGGGTATCTTCAAGGAGTTCCTTCATCGGCTTATCACGCTTCTCGTTGACTTCTTTCCCTTCGTTCAGATGACAGTTGTGCCCATGCCAATAACAACCTATTAAAATAAAGTGCAATACAGTTAAACCTACAAAAGAAAAATAAAGTTATCCTACAAGCCCACGCAATCGCTAAAAAACTCATTAGCTCACTCCCACACAATTAACTTAATCCTAGCTAATTAATTTAATCTTAACTAATTACACTAAAACAACAACTTACCATGAAACTGAAACACCGTTTGTGATTCAGCGTGAAAACCGTCAACAGGGAGACGACGAGTGCCAATTCTTTTCTCCGTGTTGTTGTACTCGTGTCTGATACTAATGCCGCGACTGTACGCTTGCCATTCTAACCATTCGATCGCCATTTTTCCACTTCACAGTTTCTTAAACCCGTCCTCCTCTAACCGTCTGGTGTACTGCCCCGTTAGCATGTCTTGCATGATGGCCCACAAGTAGAGCGCATTGGCATCGTAACCAACTACATTTTTGCAGGGTTCAGATTCTTTTCCTGTGGCTCGCATTTCTTCCTTCCGTATGAATGATTTCTCTTTCTCGTGGTACCGGTTAAAGATAATGCTGGGGCCCCCTACGTTATTATCCTTCATTGAATAATACATATCCTTGTCCTTCTCGCTGAACAAGGAGAAGTAGGTGCCTGGAATGTTTGAAAATAAATATTTCATAGTTAAGCCAGGCACACTCACACCGTCCTTAAACATATCAATGTTCCTTTCTTGCCAGAAATTGCTCATTTTATCAATTGCTTCAAGGAAGGGGACTACGTCAAGGTTGTTATACCACACGAGAAAGTCGCGGAAAGTTGTCATATTCTGTTCGTCCCATACACCCTGGCAATACTCATACTGTTCGTCGGTGATGTCGGTTCCGGATAGAGTGGAATGGAAGGTTTCGCGTGGTGGTAAGGAGCAACGATTGAGTTTGTCGAGGGAGTCGACCCACTCGTACGGGAAGTAGCCTTTGGTCTGGGAGCACTCGTACGCTTTGAGGAACTGTTCGTAACTAAATCCCGGAGCCGGATAGTTTGTGATATCGAGGAATTTTAAATGTTGAGTCTTAAGACACATGTGGTTATTGTTCCTCTTTATCACAAACTTAACTTGTTCGTATTTGACGAGATGTGAAAAGAAGGGGTTTTTCGCAGCGTTAATATCATATTTACCAGAGTTGAACCCAAGAATTGGTAGCTCTTGTAAGTATTCTGACAATTTATCTTGGAGTTTGAGCAGAGGATGGACCACATCCTAAATAAATGAAAAGGTGTCATAAGTAAAAAGCAAGATACTTACACAGGCCTACTAATCTATATAACAACCGCTAAAATCGATCACGAGTGTGATACTTACTCTCTCTTCAACGAGTTTATCTTTATTCACTTCGTCTTCATCTTCACTCACCTAAAAGGTATACATATGGTAAGCACAGGAAAGACCACTGCTGAGTTCAAACCTTATGTTATATACCTCACTATTCAGCCCCATCAGACATCCCACCATTTCCTCTATCATCTGATCCTCTGTATTTTGCTAAAACATAAGATATATTAGAATATAAAGAATATAAGTGCAAAAATAACCTTCCTATAGTAGGCACCACCAGGGAAGATGTGACGTACAGTTGCTTCGCATGTTCGCTCGTGCTGGTTCAAGGCTTTTGCTGTCTTCCACATTTTGTCACACTCGGAACAACAGTAGGACTTGGAATACATCGCCAAATTCTTAATATAGCTGAAGTGACTGCCGTAGAGGTTCAGGTACATCGAATTGGCGTAGCTACGATGGGAGCACTGTATGAGTTGAGCCACGATGGAGGTCGTGTCGTCATCTTCGTCATGTAGCTCTGTAGGGCGATACACGAAAATGTTCAACTCGAATAACTTTTCCAACTCTTGGAGTTCTTCCAGTGTCACGCCGTCAAAATCATCATCTTGAGAATACTGCTCATAGAAGTAGTGAGTGTCGCGCTCCAGGTTATGGGGATGAAAACCACGGTGTAGGGCCAAACAACGGAAAAAGCACAGTTTATCCTCGTATGGTAGTCCTGTATGTTCATTACAGGCGAGCGACACGATGGCACGGCTCTCCAGTATGTATTTAGGTAGTCGGACACTGCGGCCTATGGGATGGTCGCGAAGTTTGGTGACGTAGAAGGTAACATTGGTAACATCCATGACAATCCATTTGGAATTAGGTCGCTGTTGTCGAGCCCATTCATGAATGTCGATGTTTTGTATCGTTTCGCGAACTTGAGCTAAATCTTCACGATCACGAATCTGGAACGGGGAGTCGAAGACACGGCTGTTGTTTGCTGAGGGGTGGTGATATTGCATTTGTTGTGTCTCGTTATTAAATAATACGAAACCAAAGGAGAGATTTAACTTAAAGACGGTGGTTTGATCTTCGAATAAGTGCTGTATGCTGTTGACAAGTTGCCCCATATTCATCGAGCTCAAACGATAGTTGTACCAATCCTGAATCCGATTGCCTCGACTTTCTCGCGTACGTATAGCACGCCAATGCTCTCGGTGGAGCTGGGAAGGAAGGTTAGATGGTGGTAATAGGGGATCCTGAGGGAACTCTTGGGGTCCTATAGAAATTATAACACCCGATTCTTTATTTTTGTCTAGAGCTCCGCACTAATTTTGTCATACAAACACCCGATTCATAAAAAATCGAAATAAGTCTAACATAAATATATTAGGAACATGCAATTTCACATAGCAACATGATAAACCCAGGCTATGAAAATTACTTTTACCTCACTATAAAACGCTAGCGAATGTTACAAAAATGATGTAGCGTAAATACTCGTACAATGACATAAATTAATAGTTCTAAATCAAATGAACATAAGCCTAACATGAATAATTAGGAACATTCCACACGATAAACCCACGCTATAAAAATTACTCGATTATTTTTATCATGTTTTCAAAACACAAACAGTGAAACAACATGAAAATATTTTTCAAATGTAAACGTTAGGATTTCAAAGTCTTTCTCCTGGCAATGTTTTAAAACCGAGTAATTAACATTATCAATATACACACCAAATCACCACAATCAATATACTATATACGGTATAAAAAATTGAATTTCATACCTTCGTTGACGACTGTAGACGTGGAAGCACCTGAAAAGAGAGAAAAATGTATTAGTGTGATTTTAACTTAAATTATTACACAGCATATACTCTCTTACCTTCGTTAACGCGTGTCGAAGATGTTGGCAGTTCTTAAAAGAGAAAAAATATCTGTATAAATACAAAGACAGTAATCGAAATATTTTCTTTTATACATACCTGGTTCATCAGTTCTTTGCCTTTTTGTTCGCCGGGTCGGCGTCTTCGTACGTTTCCCACGGCCAACTTGAAGGACATCGTGTTGATGGGCTTGTAAGGGGAATATATTGCGGAACACCTCACCGCAAATATTGCAGTTGTATTCCCTTTGGGCTCTTCGTTGTTCGTGCATTCTCATATGCCGGTTTAAAGCATCCTTGAAATAATATAAGTAGATATTATTAGCTCAAAATACTTTACTATACTTTGAAATACATCCCTGTAAATTACGTACCTTCGATTAAACGTTTTGTGGCAACGCGAACACTCGTGGTCTTTGTCACTGTGAGTTTTCATGTGTCGGTTCAAAGCATCCTTAAAATCATATAAATATTATTAGCTCAAAATGTTTTAATATGTTTGTTAGATTATGTAATTTATTGTTGTAAAAGAAACTAAAAGGTTCACAAAATATAGTTTTCCCGCTTTAAAACAACAACTACACCGATAATGGCGGATCTAAATAACGTTCAACGAACGTATAGTCACGTGTCCGATGTACTGTATATATTAACTGTATTACGGTACTTTATGCTAATTTATGCTAAATAATATCAACCATATAAATATAGTTTAAACTTTAAACACTAAAAGTACTTATCTCAACACCCCCACTCAGACTCAGCTCGTCCTTAACTATGATGAGTCTGACGTGTTGTTGATGTTCTTAATTCCCTAAGAGTACTGTTCTGTGTTTTTCCACATTCACTCGAGGTAATGATTTCGTCAGAATGTCCGCAGTCATTTCTTCGGTTGGAACATAATGTATCTTTATTTCTTTATTTTCTACCCTTTCTCGAATGAAGTGTAGCTTCGTGTCGATATGTTTTGACCGTTTATGCATCACGGGATTGTGACACATCTTAATGCAGGATTGGTTGTCTTCTCCAATATCTGTCGCTTTCTCCATTGGGAAACCAAAATCCTTTAGTAGAGCTCGTAAGTAGATTGCTTCTTGTGCAGCAGCCGCCATGGCTTGATATTCCGCCTCCGCTGTTGATAAGGCAAAGGTTGCTTGCTTCTTTACCTCCCAACTGATGGCACCTCCATTTCCTTCGAATTTAAAGTAGTATCCAGTTGTCGATTTGCGATCGTTGAGATCCCCACTCCAATCTGCGTCCGAATCGCCAACAATATCACTGCTGGAATTCTTCAAGAATGTTAATCGTAAGTCGGTAGTTCCTTTGAGGTATCTCAGTACGCGCTTTGCTGCCTTCCAATGTGATTCGTCAGGTTTATCGAGAAATCGTGACAACTGATTAACAATATTTAGAATATCTGGACGGGTTTGTTTGCCAATGAATAAAAGAGAGCCAACTAAACTTCTATACAGCTTCGGATCTACTAATTTCTTTCCTTCGTTACTTTTGACTAGCTTTAGATTTACTTCTCCGGGTGTTGCTACAGCTTTGCAATCACTCATGTTAAATTCTTGGAGAACAGTTTCGATATACTTCGTTTGATCCACTGTAATCTTGTCATGCGATCGCAGGATTTGCATTCCTAAGAACCAGTTTAGGTCGCCACGATCATCCATCTTGAAATTTTCATTTAACATTGACTTAATTTCGTTAATTGCTTCTTCGGTCGCTCCAGCCACTACTATATCATCTACCCAGACTAACACATAGGAAAATGTTCCATTTTCTTTCTTTCTTACAAATAGGCAATAGTCGTTGCAGCTTCGTTTGAATCCTTTCTTGAGAAGTAGACTTGTCAGAGCTTCATACCAGTTTTTCGCAGCTTGTTTTAGACCATAGATTGATTTGTTCAATTTGCACACAAGCTTTTGTCCTGAGTTTGCTTTCTTGACAAACCCCTCTGGCTGCTCCAGATAAATTTCTTCTTCTATTTTGGAATGAATGTAGGTTGATTTCACGTCCATCTGACCAAGATATAAGTCCTTTCGTGCTGCAGTTGCTAATAGAATTCTAAAGGTTTCTGGTTTGCATGTTGGAGCGTGTGTCAAAGAAATCTATGCCTTCGATTTGAGCATAACCCTTTGCTACGTATCTTGTCTTGAGCTTATCGACTTGGCCGTTTGCTCGATACTTTACTTTATACACCCATTTTCCAGGTAAGACTTGTTGATCTTCTGGTTCGAATTCATCGACTAATGTCCAGGTATTATTGTCCATTAATGACTCGTACTCTGCTTGCATAGCTTTTCTCCAGTTTTCTGCATGCGGTGAACGAATTGGGTTCTTGTATGTTTTCCTCTTTTGTTATGTTAAACGTGTAGGGTAATCCATATCGTTCCGGGGGGCGACGATTTCTGCTTTCTCTGGGGAGTGCGACTTCGTCTTCCTCAGGGTTTTCTTCGACTTGATGTGGATTTTGAACAACAGGTGTCTTATCATTTTCCCCCACTCTAGCTTGGACCGGTATCTTTGTGGCTTCGTCATTCGAGCGATCATCTTCAAAATCCATGTTTGGACTCACAAGGTTTGGGTTGTCTGGACTCATTGTTTCTCTGGCTGAGAATGACTGGATTTCGTTCTCTTTGAAGATGACATTACGTGCTTTGATGACCTTTTTCGAGTCGAATTCTTGCAAGATGTAGGCTGTGCTTTTGTCATTATAACCGATAAATTTGGCTTTCACCGATCTCGAATCCAGCTTCTTCATGTTGATCTTTCTATTCATAACATATGCCGTGCAGCCAAAAACTCGTAGGTGGTTGCGCCTTGGTGGTTTTCCGGTAAAGAGTTCAAAGGGACTCTTTCCTTGGTTGCTATTGGCAGTTACTGTAAGATTTCGTATGTGAGCTGCTGTAGATAAGGCTCTTACCCAGTAGCACTTTTGTAACTTGGCTTGGATTAACAGAGACCGTCCCATTTCAACTACAGTTCGATTGAAGCGTTCTGCAACTCCGTTCTGTTGTGGGGTTTCTGGAACAGTAAATTCTTGCTTTATTTTTTAGTCTCTGCAGTAATCCTTGAATTGCTTCGATGTGTATTCAGCTCCATTGTCAGTTCTCAGTCTTTGAGGTGTTCCATATTCAGCTACATACTCTTTAAATTTTTCAAAAGCTTGGGATTTCTTGCTCATAAACTTTACGATGGAATGTTTCGAGTATTCGTCGATAAATGTAATCACATATCTGGATCCACTGAGGCTAGGTACTTCAAATGGACCGAGTATATCTGAGTAACGAGTTCGCGAGCTTTCTGCGACTTGTTCTGCGTTTCTTTCGGTACAGGTTTACTAGATTGCTTTCCAAGTGCGCACGTTTCGCATACTTCCTTCAAATTATCTTCACAGCTAATGGTGCGTTTGACGTCATCCTTGTTAAGTGTCCGAGCCTTTGGTGTTACAGATTAATACCTCCTTTGATTGCTGCTTTATTTGTGTTGTAAGTGGTAGAATGACATGCACTGGACCTTTGAAAGGTAATCTTCAGATAAAATAAACCACTGTCTTCAGTGAGATCGACTTGTGGACCATGATTTAATCTTAACTTTGCTTCACTTTTATTAAATACGAATTTGTGTCCAAATCTGACGGATCGATTGACAGAAAGCAGGTTCACTTAAAGTACATAAAGTACGTTTCGTAGAACCATTTCTTCCTCTTTTCCATTTTTCAGATGGAGCTTTACTGGTACATCACCAATTCCTTCAACAGGAGTAAAATTTCCCTTTGGATTTTTAACATTTTTGTTAAAATGCTTGTTTCAGTACCACTGTTCATACATTGAGAATATGATGCAAATGAGTTGGGTTCTTTTGTGGATTTATCAGGTTTACTTGAACCTCTGCATGCTTTTGGTAAATGTCCCTTTTTCTTGCACTTTGAGCAGTAAGTCCAGGGTTTCCGCATACAAAACAATCTCCCTTCGGCTTGCTTGGACCTTTGTTTCTTCCTGACGTATTTCCAGAATACATAGCTGTTGCACCATCTTCTTTTGCTTGATTTCTTTGTAGTCGACTATCATCATAATTTTGTAAACGTGTTCGTAATTCGGTGAAATCTGCTGCAGGATTAAAACTTTCCTGTACGATGAAGTGCTCATATTTCTCTGGAAGTCCGTTTATAACTAAGGCATTAAATAGTGTTTCTGATATCTTTTCACCAGCTTCGGTTAATCGAGACATTAATTCTTGCGCTCGTATAAAATATTCGGATAATTTTTCATTTTCATTTAACTGTAATCGAGAAATTTGACGAACTAGACTTACTACATTTGGCTTTTCCACGTTGGAATATCTCTGTTGTAGCAAACGCCACGCCTTTGCCCCATCCCCAACACCATCTGATGACAGGCAATCATGTCTTATATATAAAAGACTATTATTGTCGAGGGCTAAAGCAATATGACACCATACCGTATTATTTCTTTCTTCAATTTCTTCGATTTGTTTATTTCTTTGTTGAACTTTTGCCTCCCATTCGGCCTTCTGCTCGTCTGAAGCATCCCCTGCTAGCGGTGTTATCTCTTCCGGTGCGACTTCTTTCCCCAGAAGCGCTTTGTATAAACCTTTCGTTTGCATATACGCGGTGAACTTTGTGCTCCATGCTGGGTAGTTTTCAGCTTTTCCGTTAAAAACTAGCCATTTTATCGTTTGGCTATCCATTACCACGATCCTGGGCCCATAACCTGTTAGATTATGTAATTTATTGTTGTAAAAGAAACTAAAAGGTTCACAAAATATAGTTTTTCCGCTTGAAAACAACAACTACATGGATAATGGCGGATCTAAATAACGTTCAACGAACGTATAGTCACGTGTCCGATGTACTGTATATATTAACTGTATTACGGTACTTTATGCTAATTTATGCTAAATAATATCAACCATATAAATTATAGTTTAAACTTTAAACACCAAAAGTACTTATCTCAACAATGTTTTGAAATATATCCCTGTAAATTACATACCTTTCGATTAAACTTTTTGCGACAACGCGAACACTCGTGGTTTTTGTCACATATGTCGGTTCAGGTTGTCCGAACGCGTAAATACGCGACCACATTCATCACAACACAAACTTGGTTCTGGCGAAGCTGTTTCATCGTGTTGCCAATCATTCCATTCCGCAAGAATCTCCTCTTGAGTTTCAGGGGACCAAGAAAATGTGTCCACGGCACAAAGCTGGAGATTAATCTCATCATTTTCCAGTTCGCTCATAAATCGATCTCTCCTGAAAATATACACAAAAAATACTTGTAGGATTGCCTTAAATACTTAGCTGTAAATAACGAAAGTCAACTTACCACATATTTTCCCGATGTTGTTGTGCCATGTTTCTCCTCAAAAAACTTTATCTTCCAACCAGAAATAAACGTTAATTCTACCAACAAGATAAATTTCAGCAGCTTGCCAAAAGACCTCCAGTAAGAGCGTTGTCAAAATATAGACGATGCTTGTTACAAGACGCTTGTCGATTTTATACAGACGCTCGTTAAATCAAACAACCAATCATAGTAAACCAACATTAATCCCTCCATTGTACCACACACGTTGGGGGGACGCTAAAAAATGCGTAGTCAGCAAGTTTCGCCCGATCGTATTTAAGCTCGCCCGCGTGACGTCATTGCATATAATTATGACGTATGCTAATGAGTGACGTCATTACGCACCCTCCCTCCACGACACTCCACCACCTCATCCACCACACTCCACCACACTCCACCACACTCCACCACACTCCACCACACTCCAAAACACTCCACCACACTCCACCACACTCCACCACACTCCCCCCCCCCCCCCACACACACACACAATAAGTGGCCACCACTGCCGCACAACCCCACACTGCTACAAAAAGGCTGACAAAAGTAGGACTTGCTTGTCCAATCTCAGTGAGACTTGTTCGATGTGGGGGAATGCAATGCAGCCCTGTTCACAGGACATGAAGTCTGTGCAGTTTCTGGACTATCACTTGCTGCTAAACCTACTGAGAGAGATTGTTAAATATAACTCAAAAGATAGTTTCAGTTATACCATATCTTATCTCTAAACACATCATAGGAAAGCAATCATGCTTATCCAAATTTTGCTAACTGCTTTGAACACTCTCAGGTCCTGGGTATTTTTCCCTCTGTCCCACACTCTCTGTCTTTGTGCTTATCTATATATTAATCCTGATTCACACCATATATAATCTGTACGACCGTGTGAGCATGTGAACAACCACAATTATTATAAATTATTAAAAACTGGCAATAAAAAACACAAAGCAGCATAATTTCATGTCCACAATTTTCAACGATTATAAACAGGATTTATATGTCCGTATCCCGGTTCATGTATCTGCTATTGAAATATTTGCTGTATATATATAGTAGCATGAGTTTTTGACTTATATTATAGTCATTTGACTCATTTTCGAGAGTCATTTTATATCTAGCAACTACCATAAGCAAGGTTCTACAAAGTAAAAATAGTTTCACGAATCTTACCCTGAAAAAATAGTTAATCTTTCTTGATAGTGAATTGTTGCATCAACAAACGAAACAAAACGGCACTTTTCCTCCACGTAGTAAAACAAATAAAGTGCGAGGGAAAGATTTTCTAGCTCAAAAACAACCAAAAACCTCTAAATTCTGAAATAGTGAAATATTTGTGTAAAAACAGGGGGGGTGCAGGACTTTGTTTAATACTTCGGATCGCGGTTGGTCAGTGGCAATTACCATCGAGACTTCGGACCAGTTGTCATGGAAATGGCGTAAGCGACGCCACGTTTTTGGCGACACTCTTTCATGCCGAGCAGGTCCTCCAGTAATATAGTATAGCTCAGTGGTCATCCCATGCAGTGCTTCCACTTGCAAGGAAATTTCTTTGCAAAAAGAAATAAAATTTACTAGGAAACGGCAAGGAATTTTGTTTTCAACAAGGAAATAAGGATATTATGTTATTTCTAATAAATCCTAAGATTATAGCAATTCCCAAGCAAATTCGCGTCAGGAAATGTCAAAAATCCAAATCCAACTCCTGGGGAATGGAAAATCTGAAAAATTTCTGAGGCATGACCTCAAGCCTCCTGTTGCAGCTTTTATTATTAATTTATAATTGCGACGTTCATGGTGTTTCTCACCCGAGAAATACACCGTCATTCAGGATAAATTATTGTAATATCAGTTTTAAACTAGGTAAAATTCCAACCTCGTTCCCAGGGCTTTTCCCTTTTTGTCATTGGGAAGGCGGGAAAAGGCTCTGGCACCGGCCGGTCTTCTATGTATTCTGATTGGTCAATGACAAGTACATTATTATGCAAATAATACAATCTTGGATTAATTTATTCAAACTTTGGGATAAATTAATATTTTCACGCAAGGAGTGTCCATTATTAATACTTTGCCCGTCTAAGAAATATTTTTGGCAAAATGGTTAAATTCGATAAGATTTATACACAATTTGTCGAAGGTTAGTATTATTGTTTGTTTTAAACTGTTAGAGAAGATTAATTGTGTAATAGAACACACCTCTGAGGCTCTGACCGAGTATTTAGGGCAAAATGTGCCTTCATAATTGGCTTCGTATAGCGTTAATGTTTGTATTTACAGTTATTAAACACTAAAGTCTGGGTTTATAAACTGAAACATGACCTTTAATTTTTTATATTCTTCATAGTCGAGTTTAAATTGGCCAAATTTATAGTTAGTTACCACTAGAAATGCGACGATATTTTGTTATATCATATATGCAACAGTGTTTACAACTTTTGAATAATATGTGATTTGGTTTTGTTTCAGATACTATTACATGTTGCTTCATTTTACCATAAATTGTGTTAAAAAAGTGATTTGCTCATTTGGCTGATGTTACAGTTTTCTGATGTGTTTTGTTTGGATGATATTAGAACAATTTCAATATGAAAGTGCAGGTGTCTTTAGACATGAGCCATGTATGTATCAAAATACTGATAAAATCCGTTTCCAGCTTGATTGTATTTGCATTGTTGCAGACAAAGTTGTGCAATGGTGGGCTTATGTCACATACTCGTATGTAATTCCATGTGCATGCTTGTACTTTGATGCCTCAAGAGATGCTTCGAATGTGTAATAAAGGGCTGTTCGCAGGAGTTGGGCTGTCTGGTCTTAAATTACATTGTTTTTATGATATTTCAAGATTGTATTCATATGGCTGGACCATCTTGCCATTGTCTGTCTGATGTTCAAACAGGCTTTAAAGTCAGGTTACAATGCATGCTTGAAAATATGCAACAATTTCACTGCTAATAATATTCCAGAAAATCCTGCCTCTTGGGCAGATCTGGACTGATTTGTCAGAGGGGGTTGGAGTTTTTCTACTTGTGATCGGGCAAGGGGAGCTAGCCAAGGGTGCTGGGTCAGAGTCAAACTCATGTGAAAAGCTTCTAAGTCCTAATTATATTGATAAATTATGTACACTTTGGGATGGTAATGCAATTTGTAAAATATTCCACATTTTATTTAATAAAATTTAATCATATACATTGTTTTTGTTGTTTATATTAATACCTTGGACAGTGTGTATTTACACCTTTGGACCCTGTAAATAAACACCTTTGGAGGGTGTACCATTCTAAGCCAAAGACGTTTAAGAACAATTATCAAGGTATTTGCATGATAAAATATATTTAAAACTGCTCTACATATACATGTAATGCATGGTTCAATTCTTGCATTTACCAAGTAAACCCAGGGATTTTCAATGTCCCCCTCCTCCCATAGAATTCACTTGAAGTGACTGGGGCAAGGTAGCTATAAGTATAAATAGGTACAGTATATAAAAATCAATTAAAATTTACAAATAGAGCTTTTTGAATATAGACCATTGCAAAATTTTTTTAAATTTGTTTAACCCTTTATAGTGGCAATGTGCCCTACTTTAGTATATTACTCCTCTGGTGCCAGACAATTTTACTCAAGGGCAGAATGTAACTTGCCACAAGTCGACCTCGAACGAAACGTCGGCTCACACTCGCTGCTTGCGTTTCGTTCGAGGTCGACTTGTGGCAAGTCTAGGCAGAATGCTGCCACTCAATGAGTTAATATATTCTCAGAACATTACCATCAAATTAATCTATTTTGCTGGCAAAATTGCCTTGGAGGGGTCCTTGATTTGTTGAGTTTTTTTTTTGGGGGGGGGGGAGTGTTGTAAAAAACAGAATAGCAACTGGTTTCGAATAGAAGAATTGTTGTAATATAGGTAATATAATTCTAAGACAAATCATCCAAAGGAAGCAATCATTCTAGCTCTTATAGTGTATGTTGCAACAGGGATGGATTTAATGGGGGGGGGGTGCACCCCCTAGCCCTGGCCAGAGGGGTGCTATATATTTTTCATGATAAAACAAAAAATTATTACAGGCAAAATGAATACAGTAATTTGAGTAATAACATGATAAGCAAGCTGTGAACAACAATTAGAATTCAAATACAGTAGTAAAGCAAGACTTTGCAGTAGTGAAGCAAGTTGATTGGCGGGCGGCACACATGACCAACACAACTCGGCACCAGAGCTGGCAGAGCACCCCCCCCCCGCCTACCTGATCATGCTGGATCCATCCCTGTGTTGCAAAATGTATTTTCTTCATATTCAGGCATTCACATGAATGAAGATTATAATTGCATCATGTTATATAGTCTTAAATATTTAGGAGGGGTCTCCATTATTAAATTAAGAGATTAAAAAGGGGTCCCATGACATTTTGACATAAGAATCACCCACCCCACCCTAGGGTATGAATGGTCACTTAAAGTACATGCCATCTTCTAACTGGTTGGGCACCTTGCCCATTTTGTTATGGAAAATCTATTCCCTACCTTTATCCCCTGGGACAAAAAATTCAAATCAACTCTCCACCCTGATAATGTGCCGATGGTAACAGCAAGAATTGAAGCAAGCAAGCTTTACTGGAGTACATACTATTATTAGGAAGCATCAATTCGCACATGCTAATTTGCCAGTCATGATTTAAACTATTTCTGCCGTGTTGCCAGAAACAATTGTAATCGTGATTTCCCCATTAAATGCACTGGTGGGCGACCAAATAGACAAGCTAAAAACTGACATGGGTGTTAAGGCAGTTGTTTTACGCCATGATGATCATGATCAAGAAATGAAAGGTGGGTACTAGTACTTCATTTTGCTATTTTTGTATATAATACATAATATGTATAGACGGTAAATAGACCCCTTGCCTAAAAATCAACTGGTTGGAAAGTTTATTGAAAATATAATTAGCATTAAGCAATCACTATTAAGTGTACTTGCCATGTTAGGGTCTTGGGGAAATGTTTCCCTTATTTTTCTGTTAGCAGCTGTATCAAAATGTATGCATTATTAAATAAATTTATTTGTCTTTTTATAGCTTACAGTATGTATCAACAAAGTATGGATGTAAGGCCTCAGAGGTTCGCCAACACATGAGGACAAAAACAACACTGTTGCAAAGTGCAGAAAGGCAAACAAGAACAATTGTCAAAAACAGAAACACCAGGCTAGTTATTAAAAATATTATTGCCCAGCAAATAATTTGCAAAAGGGGCATATTCAAAAAACATTTAGTATATAAAAATATTTATTGAGTAATGTTACAAGTGACTTGTTGCTTGTTTTTAACTAGAGTAGTCAATAACTTATTTGAGGACTATGTTTTGCTCAAGGCAAATTTTAACCCATTGAGCCACAATGCGCCCAGGGCCGTATGCAGGATTTTTTCACCAGAGGTGCAGTAAGGCCTATATGCCGAAAAAAGTCCTAAATATCCAAAGAATAATTAACAATTACATTCTAAAAATCGTAAATATAGTTTTCTCTGGAGGGGGCAGTTGCCCCCACCCCCCGGTTGTGTACGTCCCTGAGTGTGCCCTACTTATTTTTTTTACTTGTCTAACACCAGACGGTTTAACTCGTCAATGGGGATAGCCCACAAAGCTCTGCAGCTTAATGGGTTGATAAAAAAACTGCCAATGTCTGTAGTTAACCCATTGAGCCGCAATGTGCCCTAGTGCGCCCTTTTTATTTTTTACTTGTCTAGCGCCAGAAGATTTTACTCGTCAATGGGGAAGCTCAATGTAATTAACTTTACATGTCAATTATGGTCATTACCTATGGTTTAATAACAAAGGTCAATAAATATGGTGCTTGTGTACATATAATTGATTGCAATGGTTTTCTTTAGGTTATGTTTTTGTTTTGACTTGTTATTAAACCATAGCTAGGTGAAAACTATAATTGATCTGTAATGTTTAGTATAACCAATTTCTCGTATAAATATTTATATTAATTTGTAATATATGTATTTTTTAATATTTATAGATATATATATATTTTTTTGCATTAAAAAATTAAGAGTGATGAACAACATTGTGTCATTTACTATTCTTATAGGAAATTAGGATAAATTTCGTATAGGAATTCCTATAAGATGATATGTCATACTGCAAAACCTGAACAGTCAAAGTGATGTACTTTCCAGAAGGGTGTATTTATTAATAAAATGTTTCAGTGACAGTGTTAAATTAAACAAACTTTAGCAACAGGTAGCTAAAATGCTTCTTATGGTGAAATAAGCTTAGACTTGACACATAACTGGTTAAATTACTTAAATATAATCATGAATTGTTATTGATTGTATTCTAGTTTGGATAAATTTATTCAATAGTTTGGATAAATAATTTAATTCCATCTACAAAATCCCTTCAACATTTTGTGTGTGAAAAGCCAGCTTTTCACCTTGGGTATTAAACAGTCGAGCTTGGGGTTCTCAAACAACACTGGTTCCATTGTGAACTGTGCATTGTGATTGTGCAAACAGAACAAAATGCTTCCATTAACTTTGTGTATCAAGTACTTAATAAATACTAAATTTTCGTAGATTACATTCTAAATTAGACTCTTCAAATTGTCAAGTACAATGTATAAAATTGCGTTGATGCAAACAGATAGGTGGAGGGCGACAATTTACACAATAATATTGTAACATCTGCGTACACGGTACACAATATATATTAATTTCCATAGTCGTGAATGTGACTGATAATCCGAGTCTTGAACTTTATCATTCAATTCGTTTCAAATGTATCTAATCCTTCAAATATCCATGTAGTTAGTTTCCAGCAGTCTTGAATTTGTCCATATCATAATTTAAGCAAAAATTTACATGTAAATATCTGATTTCTACCATAATTTAATACCAGTTTATAATAATTGCCACTCTTCGCGCCAGCCATTGTTTATTGTTAACCCGCATTTCCTTCCCACCCGCAACATTCCTTTAGAGCAAAAGAGCCAATCACAATCAACTGCTCAACAGCCTGAACCAGGGCCACTGTGATGGCCGCCCGAGCTTGGGCCTGGGGACGAGGATGAGGAATTTTTGTAAAAAAAAAAGGAAATTTTGAGCAGTTGGGAAGGAAATTATTTTTTTGAAAGTGGAAGTGGAAGCACTGAATTTACACCCCGCCATTTTTAGTGTCAAGTTTCTTCGAAACTTGACAAGTATTGTGATGAGTGGGGGAAAATTCATATGAGTCAGGGATCAGGCATAATAGTGTAAACTTTCCGGGGGGTGTATACGATATATGTTCGTAGTGATTTATTGTACTTAGTCAGTGCTTTGAAGGTTATTTAGGCAATTTCAGTTGCCTTATTTAAATATTCTTTTGTCCTTTTGCCAAGTTCACAAAAATTTTGAGGAGTGGTTGTCGTTATTGTAATTTTTTGTAAATTTTATAACATTCGCTTCTCATGTTGTGTAAAAGATCTTTACCCCGGAACACTCGATTTTTTCTTTAGCAGCGCAAATGCGCATGCGCTATCAAACCGTAGATGACCTACGATGACGTGACGACGCTAGGAAGGAGCGACACAGTGTTGTTTTCAAATGTATACACATTTCAGATGTGAATATTGAGTAAATCTTTGAGAGTCTACGCAATATATAAATTGATGTTATTCATTACGGGCATTCAGTCAAGTACCGATATTACTTAGACGGTATATTCATTATACAGAGCTAAGAACTAAGGAGCTAGATAGTGCTTTTTTCCAAATGTATATAAAACATTTCAGACCTAATTATAAATATTGAGAAAATCTTCGAAGTGCCGATATTATTTTGACGGTATATTCATTATACAGAGCTAGGAAGGAGCGAGACAGCGTTGTTTTCAGACCGATGAATATTGATAAAATCTTTGAGATGCTACGTAATCTATAAATTGATGTTGTGCATTTATACCGGACGGCATTCAATTTATAAGTGCCGATATTATTTAGTCGTATATTCATTATACATCGAATGTAAAGGTGTAACACTGCTACACCACAGAATAGGTCACTCAGTACGAAGAGCAAAACATTGCATCAGATCAGTAGAGCATAAATAACTATCAAACAGAAGTAGTGTTTGTATATCATTGTATGGCGTTTGCTATCCAACGTGTACAGTCACGGGCCTTGTTCACATGTCTGGCACAACGGTGCAAACTGGTGTTCAATGGCACAATGCAACATTCAAATGCAACGAGAACATCACCAGATCTTACGAGAATCTATCTGTATCAAAGCTTTATCAAAACTGCTATAAACTCTGCTGTAACTGTGAAATTATTGACATCTAAAGAGACATTATTGAATACTTGCGGAAAGCTGAAAATGACTCATATAAAAAAAACAACCTGATCTTGGCCTTGGGAATATAAAGTCAAAGGTCATTGAGACTTGTTATTGAGAAACATGTCACAATTAAGTTAAAATGCGGAAAGCGGATGCGGAACCTAGCGGATCCATGGAGCGGGTGCGGAACGGATATAGGGATAAAATGCGTCATTTAAATGAATTTTTTCGCCTCAATTTTATGTGTCTGTGTTTTGGATTTATGTTTTTGTAATGGGATGCAACGTCATATTAACTACAGTGTGTCCCCAAAAAAGTACCCTTATAACAATAGGATAGATACTTTCTATAGAGGGTACTTTTTTGGGACACACTGTAGTTATACAGCTATTTCAATTGTGTCACTGAGACAATAGTTAAATGTGCAATATGGGCGCTGATAGTTTTAAATAAGTTTAGTATATCAGTAGCCTCGTGGGGATACTTTCAGCGACAGCTCCCAATGCAATTGTAGTTTTAGAATATACAAAATTTGGTTGCTGGTGAAAGAATTTAAATTTCGAGTTGTCTCGTGTAGCATCAAAATAAATAAATAAATTGTACCAGTTCCACGAGGCACGGTGAAGGAAGTGACAATGAATTGTTTCTCTCGTAAAAACCTTGTTCTAATCCACATTTTTGAGTAACGTGCAGGGTTGGTATGTTAGATGAAGAATTAGGCCAAATCGTATTAGTGCCGTTATTGAAAACAAATAAAACAAAAAAAAAAAAACACGCTAAGACAAAAAAAAAACAAAGGCCTAACGTAACGTTGTGAAATCTATTAACCCGTTAGACCCTACGCAGTTCTTCCCGATCTTATTCAATTTGAAACTTTACACTATCCTTGGATCCCTAGTTTATAAACAGCTCGTGATTCCGAAGTTACAATATTTCGCTCGATATTTCGAGCCGATGAAGCCTTATTAACCGTGAATAAGCGAAGATGAAACATCAGGGATGATTGAGTAATATCCAGGTAAGAATCTTGTTATGTTTTATGTATAATAGAGCAATTTTGAAAGGAAATATTTGCTATCTTCATTCGTGAATCTTGAGAATGCTCGTGTTTGATGACCTTTGATGTTTCGGCTTAAAATTTGAATTTGCCGAGCCGATGAAGCCTTAATAAGCGAAGATGAAACATCAGGGATGACTGAGTAATATCCAGCTAAGAATCTTGTTATGTTTTATGTATAATAGAGCAATTTTGAAAGGAAATATTTTCTACTTCAATCTTCATTCGTGAATTTTGAGAATGCACGTGCTTGATGTTTCGGCTTAAAATTTGAATTTGCCGCGACAATATTTAAAACGGTGATAGAAAACATTAGTTTATAATAATATATTTAATTTTTTTTTTTTTTTTTTTGAATTGAATTTTATTTGCCCATATGAAAAAGTTAATATTTACAATCTAAAGTATACAATAAAATATGACGGGCTAGGAGCCTTCATGAAACCCTTTCAGGTAAGCTTGGGCGGTTTACCGGTTTTCCGGTTTTGTACGTTTTTTTTTATTAAACCGGTTTTTGTTTTCAATAACCGGAAAACCGGTTTTTACTACATATCAAAAAGCGCACTATATAATTGTTAATTGTTAAGCAATGCTGACATATATGACTGTTGTGATGACATTTTTTCCACGCGCGCGGTAAAGTCTTTACTTCGCCAATTATCAGCGCAAACATGGCTACACAAAATGTTAGCGCTGCCGATTTACGTTCGAAAAAGTCGTTTACATCCCCAATTTGTCAATATATATATTTCGTGTTTAAAACCGATGAAGACGACAACGCCAAGCCGACGTGCAAGCTTTGCCTCAAAAAGGTTTCTGCTGCTGGAGGAAATACTTCCAACCTTCAACGCCATCTCCGCGATCATCATCCTGCGAAGGCACAAGAGCGTGGAAAACAAGGTTGATAAAATTACAATTATCGAACCTTACCGCTAAAGACACGTGTAATTTGTGCAATTGTTGAGCGTTGAAATTATGTTTTCATTTGTACATATTTCCCAGCGCGCACACAACATGAAATTGACGTTGTTTCAAGGTTTCAGGCATCGAAATGACGTTTTCAAACCATTTAACGTCGATTTCACGTTGTTTGCCCGCTATAGGATAGCGGTTATTGCGCGTTATTCAATATTGGAATCGCGTTAATTTTTTAAAGTTAAAAAACCGGTTTTTCGGTTTAACCGGTTTTTTAGCGTACGGTTTACCGGTTTTAATTTTAACCAAAACCGCCCAAGCTTACTTTCAGGCTTTTTGTTCAAAGGTCCCTAGTTCTATAATATTTCTACAATTGTTTTATATGGTAAGTTAATCATATAATGTCGGAAGAATATAGGAATATTTACAAATACAAATATAAAGTAAGGAAAATTTTAAAGTAAAAGTAATATAATGAGCTAATTGAACAAAGTTTACAGATAATAACAATTAAAGTATATTTTACATACTGCTAATTTCATTATCGAGTGAATTCCATATCTTAACTCCCTTGTTAACAATAGAATGTTTTGCATAATTTGTTCTACTAAAATTTACATGAAATTTGTTAGCATTTCGAGTATTGTAATGATGCACTTCATTGTTCTGTGCGAAATAGCCATTAAAATATTCAGGTAAGTTTTGTAGACGTTTAAACCGGTACATAAATAAACAACTTAAAAAGTCATTGATCTTAAAGATATTCAAGATCTTTAAGTTCTGAAACAATGGCTCAGTGTGTTCAAGCAAC
>CACRXK020002145.1:0-45916 GCA_902702795.2 Paramuricea clavata
GATTTCGAGTACACATTGGTTTGAGTCTGCCGAAATGCTGTCTTCTAGACCTTCCCATACCGTGTACTGTAGAAATGTTTTGCAAGGGTGTCTCCGCCATTATACAAGGGTTGAGTAGCTCCCATTCTGGGTCGAGTTTATTTTCTTCTGAGGTGTGTTCATGTCATGATCTTTTGGTCGCCATGGTTTGCAAGTAACAAACGTGGGCCAGAAGTTTTCCTTCTCCACCAGTGCACTGGCGCCTGAGGGTATATGGAGTTTACACGAAAGAGTCTCTCGACGGCGGCTTCGAAAAATCGAGATATAAGTGGGGAAAATATTTCTTTGATTGAGGTAAGAAAGGATTTGACTTTTGTTTACACTTTCAGCGATTCCCGTTACGAACAATTTCTTAGTCTTACCACGTTTACGCTGAACTCCAATAAAATCATCAGGCGACTGTCCGGCCTCAGAAACCACACTCTGCGAGGTATTCTCCGAATTCTTGCTTAGGTTATTCTTGATAGGATCTTGGTGGTTTGTTTTGGTAGCGGTTTGATTAGCCGTTTTTTCTGCGTAGGTAGGGTGATGTGCTTTCGTACTATTATTATCTTCTATAGAAACATCAGCGGATGCACTATTTGGGTTCACTTCTATAGGATTTACGGAAGCATTCCCGTTTAACTCATTAAACTGATTATTGTATTCTTCACGATTAATTGGCCTTGGTTCGGTAGTGCTCCCATTGTTCGTTCGAGGATTAGTCGATTCTTGTATGACAAAAGAATTATCAACACCAGCACTGTCGGCATCTACATAATCAGTAAGCTCGTACGCAAGGTTGCTTTGGCAAAGCGAAAATATCAGAATCAGTCTTGTTTTTGTTCACCAAATCTTGTAACTGAGAAGTTATATACGAGATAGAGGCCGATAGAGACTGGATTGCTTCGCCATTGATTTGTTGACCCAGTTTTAGACCTTCAATATCCGTATGCACATCATCACATAATTCATTTGATAGTTGAGTGTGGGCTGAGGCAGATACTTGTGAATTATTTGCATGATAATTACAAATCCGTTTACATAACTCTCTCATGATTTCGGTCGCATTTTCTCCATTGATGGAAAGCAATCCCTTATTCTTTCTCCATAGTATAGTTGATGTATCACAACTAAACAACTTCCTATCACCTCCAGGCTGTTCCCAAGTTCCTTTGAGTTGTAAATTTTTACTTACAAACTGTTTTAGAGACTCATAAGTACCTGACCATGTAATGCATAGCTTATCGCTTAAGCTGGTTGCCATATTGTTCATTGTACAAATGAATAAACAACTTTCAAGGTCGTAAATAATACGGTGGTCGTAAATAATACGGCTTAATGGCGATAGCTTTCTTTCTATATTTGATACAAACTATGACTTTCGCCCGTTTTGCGGACAAGGTTACAATACATAAGCAACGATAATTTTATGCTAAATAGATAAAGCACAACACAAACTTGATAGTCATAACTTGATATACCTACATTAACACGAATATTCAAAATATATTTAAATAAATACGCACAGTTACGGAATAAATTAACATAAAACGCAAAATATTTACTTTGTTTAGCCATCTAGACAACAAATCAAGTTAGATTCGTTTAGTACAACATGCTATGTACAACATTAAACCAAAATGGCAATTGGGGAAAGCGATTTTATGAGTCCGCACAATGGGTTTCCATTTAACCTGTGTTTATTGACGTTTAAGGCTATATAACTGCTCATGTGAAGAACGAATAATAAAATAAAAATCGGTAAAAAATTCACAAGGTCAAAATCTATAACATTAAGCCATGACAGGTTAAACCTAACCTTGTTTTCCTTTTAAAAATCGCGCCCAACTTGGTATACCCATATTTCGACCTTGGCTGAAACTTGACCCATGCATTAATCTACCTGAGCTTGCGCGGCCAAAAGCTTGAACCTATAAGCGCGCGAAAAAAACAAACAAACAATGGCCTACAGCAGATTTGCTTCGCTGAATGAAAGCGAACTCTCCAAATTATTGGCAGATAAGGATAGTGAAAGCACGAAAAAATCCACAAAGGGGTAAATAGAAGTAGAAATAGAATATTTAGCTGACCTTTGACTTTGTGCAAGGTGTTTGATACTCAAATTGTACTTTTCCTACCTCATGAACAGGAATCGTTTTACACCTTTCTCATGTCTTTAAATGTATAATAAAACAATTATTGGATTCGGCTTTCGCATGATATCAAGAATTATTCAGACCTCGGTCTATGTTATCCGCCTCAGCTTCGCTTCGGCAGAGAACAGCCTGGTTAAACGAGCTGATCGAAATTGCATCACAATAATTTGCATGAGCAGTTTGAGCTCGGTCTGAGTTTAGTCAGAGCTACAGTATATTTATAGTCAAAATAGGTTGAAATATCAGCCCCAGTGAAATTATCACGAAATAGAGTGGCGCGAAATAGGAGAATAATAATTTATTATGAGAATAAGCCTTTTACACTTCTTTGAAGCATTAAGATGCAGATTAGTCTTGACTTTTGTGAGACTGTGGTTACATGTATATAGTATATTTAAAGATGAAACAAACACTCAAAATAAAGCCATTAAACAGTTGGTTTTCAGCCTGGGCAGCTCAAACTTAGCTGAATAATCATGTAAGCACCTGTCTTTATTGCTATATATATATATAAGAGATGTTTACATATTTTTCCTCTGAAAATGTTTCATAGCACCGATAACATGGCATTCTTACAAAATGTACCTGTGCTTGAGCAAAGGTTTGAAATGAAATATGTACCAGATATACATATCATATCCGGACCAGACATTAAGATAATCTTACTTTCCAGTATATTAGCAGATACCGGATTTGTCCTTTCAACTTTGTGAGCAAGGCTTTTGCAATGCCATGTTTAGAGTGAAGTTCTTTCCTATGATTTCAAGTATCTTTTCAAATCAAAGTATTATAGACACCCTCATTTTATAACCAATTAAAATAATTATTTATTTTAAATGAAAGTATAAATCTTATATCAACATTATCAGTTATTTGGCCAGATATTGTCCAACATATCTGACATACTGTACTGAAATCTAGCCGAATAGCAAAATGTTCTATCTCGTGCAGCCCTAGAAATGACAAGGTGCCTAATTGTGACAAATTGTTATATCTAGCAACCGGGTATTTCTCAAAGGTAGCCCTTGTTGTGACGAGATGAAAATTTATAAAAGACTATTGTTTGATAAAAATAATGAGTCAGGCCATTTAAGGTTTTTGAGTAATAGTAGCATTATCTACAAATTAACTTAGACTGTAGAGTAATCCCAATTTTTATTTTGTAGCCAATTACTCACCACAGAAAATTACAAATTGGCACGGCAAGGCATGTTCAAGGGGAAACCTGGCATTGTGTACACAGACCCCGAGACACACCGTACAGCAAGAACTAGTTTAATTTATGTGCTTCAGTTACTTCACATTGTAAGTCATTGTGCACAGCTTTATAATTGTGTGTTAATATTTCTCTGCCATTACAATATAGTGATGTGGCTGTGTTCTTATTCAACTGTGTTAAACCATCGAGTTGCACTGTGCCCTATTATTTTACTCTGGCTAACACCAGACTATTTTACTCTGTCTAATGCCAGACAATTTTACTCATCAATGGGAGAGCACTGACGCTTAATAGGTATAACTGTCCTATCTGCCCATGTGTCTAGTTAAACCATCGAGTGGCATTGTGCCCTTTAATGATTATGTTACTCTGTCTAATGCCAGATTATTTCACTATGTCTAATAGACTATTACTCATTGATTACAGTGATTAAAGTTTTTGAAGAAAGAATTGTTTAGTATCCGTACATGGATTAATAATGGTAATTGAACTGAGTGGAGTGCAATTTGGACTGAAATCAAACGAGTGATTGCAAAATCGCATGACCGCAAAGCGGGAGCGCGATTTGTAATCACAAATTTGATTTCGGTCCAAAATTGCACGATACGAAGTTCAATTTCCACTTTACTATATTCATTTTGAAATATTAATTAATTATTTTTGTGAATCGGAAATGCTTTTGTTTGCAAAAGACACACCTCCGGTACCTCCCATGTAGCATGGCAACAATAAGCGAACAAGATGAACAATAGTTATTATAGTTGCAAAAATGGTTAAAATGTTAAAGAAATGAAGACATTTATTAAGAATAAGAGACAACACAAGTGAGTTCAAACATATTGTAGATTTTACGAGTGATTTGAAAGAGTTTTGGTGCAGTTTTGTGCATTTAAAATTGGAAATACGATAGGCGAATTTACCTTTGACACTTTGTTTTGAGCTTTGTTTTCCCTGACGCTTTATAAAATTTGTTTTTGTTGGAATTTTTGCCTGTTTACTATTTGAGAAATTTCAAAAAAATTTAAATTCTTTGATAGTTTACTGTAGCTATCCATATTTGTTTGTTTTATGTGCCAAAAATTGCTTAGGCACTCAAGGGTAATCAAGTAAATTTTTTGTTTTTGCTCATTTTCCATATCACATATTTTTCTTAAAATTGATTGGCTGTTTGAATCCTATGATTAAATATGATTGGTTGGTTGAAGTCAGCACTCAAATGTGATTGGTTGAAAGAAGGTGCGATTTCAGCAAGAATCGCACTGCTAGGAGTGCGATTCTTGCTGAAATCACACTCCTGTGAACCAATCACAATCAGATTGCAGGAAACACCATTGATTTCAAAATGAATATAATAAAACGATTAACATAGATTAAGATACTTAATCTATATAGAACTTAATCTACAGTGTATATGTGTATTATAGAACTTAACTATATATGTGTATTTCAATCCGTATAGAAATTTATTCTATGTTTGATCTTTTTGTAGAGTTAGAAAACCGGTGTATCATGGCAGCTTTGACGTATGTCCTTGAGAAGAAAGAGCATACCTCAGGAGAACATTCCTTTAATTAAAGTTGTTCTTGTAAGTGAATTTTGTATATTTTATAACATCTAGATAGAAATTATGAAGTGATGTATATTTTGTAGTGTAACTACAGGAGAAGTACAATATTTAGACAAAAGTGTAAGTTGTGCATGAAATGCTTATGTCACTCAATTATATTCCTTGTTGCAGGATCATGATTCTGAAGTTGCTCCCAAAATATCAGGATGCTCAACCCCTTGTCTATTGGCCAGCGGACCTCTGGAAGAGATAAGTTCAATTTCATTGATTGCAGAGGAAATGGTTGTAAAAACTTCAGATACGATCCGTGCAATATTACCAACGCAGTGGCACGTTTGCTTGCAGAGTACTACGTTTTAACATGCAGTACCCAAAAGAGGCCAACAAGTCATAGTAAAAATATTTACATGTTTTAGTAACTTAGAACATGTTCTTTTGGGCAATAATTGCCATACTTTACCAATTGACGTGGAGAACTTCCTAAGCTAAATATAAATGAACACATTAAATAGAACAGTTTATGATAATATTGTATCACTACTTTAATGCATGTATTGTACTGTACATGCAGGATATATTGTCTCCAGGAGAGTTATAACTCTCACAATCATGGGCTATGTCTGTGAATGTTTCTATATAGTAGAACTCTAAACTATATATAGCTTACAAGCTAATAAATTGTGTGATAACCATTGTTTCTTGAAATAGAAGAAAGTTTCTTCTATATATGGAGAGCTTTTTACTTTCACAATATAATATGATGACCGCATGCTATCAAACTCTGCTCCACTTTACTGTTTTTCAATGGTCGCACACTGGAACTCAATTATCTCGTAGATTATTTTACTTATATATTATATATGACTTATGCATTCCTTAAGAAAAATACATGATTTTTATCAAAGTACTGAAATTGTTTAATATTTACTAATTGGATTTTGAGTCAAATATTGATTTTAACCTATCTGATTTTAACCTATTTGATTTTAACCTATTTGATTTTAACCTATTTGATTTTAACCTATATTTTTTAGGTTAAATCAACTGCATGTAACCTATTTTAAAGGGCTGGTTTAGACTCATGGCCTTTACCATTACTTATGGGTTGTTTCAACCATAAAGAATAGGTTATATTTGTATCAACCAATTCTTATAGGTTAAATTGACCAAATATTATTAGTTAAAATGACCAAATATTTATAAGTAAAAACAACCTTTTTTTATTTGGCAAAAACAACCTGTATCTCTGAGTAGATTTAACTGTTTAAATTTAGGTTGTTTTAACCTAAAAATAAATGTTAAAATAACATATTTTAAATAGGTACAATTAGCTATATTATAGGTTAAAATAACCCACTAGAAATGGTTTGTTTTAACCTATTCACTTTTAGTTATTTCTACCTATTTAAATAACTTATTTTAAACCGGTTGTCCTAGACCAACTCAAATAACCTATTTTTTTTGGTTATTTTAACCTATCAGTTTTTACAGTGTAGTCAAAACATCCCATTTGGCCAAATGACAGATTCACAACGTCTATTATCACTGTCGCTTCTGCTTGTAAACCCCCTCCACAATTTGAATCTCCTCGTCGCTTTTATCAGCCATAACTGCCAAGATGTATTTAGAAAATACTCGCAAAACAGGATTGCTAAAGATTGGCAGACGATGTGCTATATTTTTGAAGAAATTTGACCCAACCGAGTAATCGACGCTATAAGCCAAGTAATCGACATGTTATTCAGCAGGCCATACAGCAGCTTCGTCTCAGATTTCAAATTTCAACCTGCGAACGGGCATACTTATTACGGGCTTTATGGTCTGCGGAGGAGGTAGTGCACGATGGCAATATATCTGCATTTGCAGATACAAAAAGGGTAATTAATCAATAAAGCGGAGACACTGAAATTATAAGCATTTTCCATTATACGCAACAATCAGCTTTTAAACAATTAAAAGCAAACAATACATCAATACTAAAAAAAATTTACCTTTATTAACATAAGCGTATTTGCTCTCTTTTTTCGCAATTCTTTCACTTTTTTCTCTAAAAGCTTGCAAAAATAAAATATATTTGCAAGAAATCAAGAAATGTTTCTATTTCGCTTTAATGGAAATTTGAAATTGGATTAATCAGTGTTCGCTATTCATGACATTTTAAATTCTATTTCAGAACCATCCTCAAAGATACGAAAAACTAGCAGTAACCCACGCCAGCAATCATTAATGAACTTTAAACTTCGTTACATAAAGTCTACCTCGGTCTGCTTCACGTCAGTCCGGTTCTATCTATCTATTAATAAAGTCTACCTCGGTCTGCTTCACGTCAGTCCGGTTCTATCTATATATTCATAATGTAACCAGTCACTGAAAAGCCCTGTTAGGGAGTGTGCTGTGAAATATCTGTATCTGTATTTCCTTTCCCCGAAAGTAAATAAGCGGGTGGAATTAGTGCCCTTGCTCCGGGCTTACGACCGGAACGGCACTTCGCGCCGTTGGCTCGGGATGAAGTGTGTATCCGCATTTACCTGCTCTTAGAATATGCTTTCTACTTTAGTTAGACTTAAAGACTTAAAGTACAAAACTGAGAGGTTTTTCTTCTAGACGAGTTTTTACTGTATCGACCATGCAGATTCCCCAAATCTTAAATATTTACTTATAAATCACAAACGTACCTGCTGCCACTATACCTCCCACTACGTCAGTGTGGCCAATCAAAGTAGCTTCAATATTTAAAGTATCAGCTTTCCATAACTTGATAGTGTGGTCATTGGATGTAGTAACAATGCGCAGTCCATCTTTAGTAGTACACAAACCCATGAGCCACTTATCATGTGCAGGAATGATATCCAATCGTTCACCTCTGGCCACATCCCACACTCTTAGTTTTCCTAGTACACATGGTAAGAATTAGTCAGGTTGTCGTCTCAGACCGTTCATTGATTATGTTTGACCTCAAATACAGTTTTTGGTATTTGTAATATTTGGGTCATTTGAAGAAGAAATGTAATATATTAGAAAGTTTAAGCATCGCGTTATACGTCAAGCGGCAAACGCCAGGAAAAAATATACAAAAAATATAAAAATAAATTAAATCATATGATAAAAGTGGCAAAAAAGAAATATTATGAAGAACAGTTAATAAATTATAAACATGATACAAGGTATTATGGAAAACATTAGATGAAATTATGAACCGAAATAAGACAAATAGGATGTTACCAAAAGAATTTAATGGAAATAGCCCTGGAGAAAAGATTACTGATCCAAACACAGTAGCAAATAGATTCAATGACTATTTTGTAAATATTGGCCCAGGACTAGCAAAAAAACTCCCGAATTCCAAAACAACCTTTGATAAATATCTCACTAATAGCTGTAAAAATAGCTTCTTTATTAATCCAATAACTAAATATGAATTAGAAAATGAGATAAAAAATTTGAATGCCAAAAAAAGCCCTGGCTATGATGGTATAAGCTAGTACAGGTAATCAAAGCGATTGCTACAGAAATTTCTGAACCACTTTCACACATATTTAACTTGACTTCTCTTTCTGGAACTATTCCTGATGATCTAAAAATAGCTCTAGTTACCCCTATATTCAAAGCAAACGAAAACAATGAATTTAAGAATTATCGGCCCATATCTGTTCTTACTTGTTTTTCTAAATTGTTAGAAAAGCTTATGTATAAGAGATTTATTAACCACATAGAATAAAATAACATAACACAGCATCAATATGGTTTTAGGGAAAATAGATCCACTGAGCTTGCAATCATAGAACTTGTTGACAAGAGTTACTAAAGCAATCGATAGAGGAGAATACACGATAGGTATTTTCCTCGACTTGTCAAAAGCCTTTGACACAATTGATCACAAGATATTGAGTCAAAAACTTGATCACTATGGCATACGGGGAATAACTCAATTATGGTTTCAAGATTACTTAAAGAATAGAAAACAAATTGTTAAATACAACCAAATTAAATTAAATCAAAAGAAATGGTAATTAAGAGTGGTATTCCACAGAGGTCAATTCTTGGACCAATTCTATTTCTGCTTTACATAAATGATATTGAAATTGCAGCAAATTAATTTCATTTATATTATTTGCAGATGCCACTAATATATTTTATAGTAACAAGTGTCTAAAGACACTTAGTAATATTATACAAACAGAAATTGATAAAGTTGCTGAATGGTTAAATGTGAATAAATTATCTCTAAATACTACAAAAACAAAAATAATTTTATTCAGATCTTCAAATAAAAAACCAAGTCAAACCTTTAAAATTAACATAAATGGTAAAAATATTCAACAAGCTAAAAGTACAACCTTCCTTGGTATTATCATTGACGAATGTTTGACCTGGAAAGATCATATAGCTAAGGTAACAAAGAAAATAATTAGAGCTGCTGGTATGATAGCTAAAATACGACATTTCACAAATCGAAATACTCTAAAACTTATATATTATGCATTAATTTATCCATATTTGATATACGACAACTTAACATGGGGTAATACCTATAAAAGTCGAATCCCAAAAATAATGAACATACAAAAAAAATTGTACGTCTAATGACTTTCAAGTCTTATTTAGAGCACACTGAACCAATTTTCAAAGATTTAAATATCCTAGACATTTTCAAAATCAATGACTATTTAACTGCCTTATTTATGTTTCGATACCACCACCTTAACAATTTACCAGATTTCTTTAAAAATTATTTTGTAACAAACAACCGTACCAAATTCATGAACATAACACGAGAAATGCATCAAAACTTTACAAATGTTATAAAAGAACAAATTATGTAAAACACACTCTCTCAAATAAAGGAGTTGATATATGGAATTCGTTAGAAACAAAACTTAATGAAGTAAACTCCTGTAACACCTTTAAAAAGAAAATTAAACAACATTTTTTGCTATACACAATTACCAATATATAAAACATACTTCTCTAATGTATATAATGACATATACTTTAGTCTATTGTAGCCCAGTCATTGACATTGTAAAATTAAATGCATCTACAACATTACTATTAATTTACATAATACGAACATTCCCACTTCTTTTTCTCTCTTGTAAATATAGTATATATACTTCAAAACTTTCTGACTTTACATATTATGTATTGATTGACGGTAAATAATCGATTATGCGATAAAGCGAACAGTAACTAGAGACCTAAAATAAAAAGTCTATGAAGATTTCTAGTAGGTCTCTGGCCCAAAATCTTCAAATTATTGTAATATATTTTAAATACTTTTTTATACACGGGAAAATAAATTTAAAAAAAAAGAAAAAATTTACGGTATCAGACAAAAAGAAGTAAATAAACTTGCTGTTTTATAACTGAAATACATAATTATTCTTTCAACGCACGAAAAAAATATGAAAAAAACACTTTCACAAAAATTTTGCGAAGAAAGTTTGAACCTGCCGTTTGTCGTTCCCGCAAACGTGAAGCTTAACTCCCTATTCCTCTATCCAAGCTCGGGGCGAGGGTACTAATTCCGCTGGTCTAATGATACCCGGGTATGTAAAAACATGGCGAAGTTCAAAGTTGTCCTCCATTTCGTTTATGTCATGGACGGTTTTTGTCGTCATGCGCATGTGTGAGTTCAAGCTCTGGCTATTAATAATTGTTTTTCATTTTAAAAGCAAGTATTTTGCTGTTTTACCATAGGTAGCCCAACAATCCGCACGCCGTGACGTATTATGTAGTAGTAAATATCATAAGGTTGGCAAGAAAATAATATTATGCACGGCTTAAAGAATTTGAAAAAATCAACATCCCTTGAACAAAAATACGCTTAAACATAACAGTCCCTACTTGTAGGATAGTTTTACTAAATATGTACAACGTTTGTTTGCAATTGCAACAACACGAGCTTATAAAACCAAAAAATACGAAAAGTTTCTTTGAATTTAACGTGTCTCGATGCGGGATGTCTGTTGCTTTGAGAAAATCGCCGTTTCAAAACACGAATACGCGTTCCTATTGGCTATCAAAACAGTTTACAGGGAGGAGTTTACCATTTGGTTGCTAGCAAAAATGCTTTCGAGTTAGTTCAAAATATGGAATTTATTTCGAGTGTTGAAGAGAATATTACTCACGAGTGAACAACATTCTCTTCAACACGAGAAATAAATTCCATACTTCCAAGCAACCATGTAATATTGTGTTTATTTTACAAAAAAATTATTATTATAAACAAACGACAATTCATATACTGAAACTGAAAGCAAATATGCAATATCAGAAGCATATCAAAGTGCAGAAAAACAATAAAAGATCTGTGGCAATGCGTTTTACAGCAAGTTCTCTAAATGGTCAAACATATTTCTTACGCGCTTTTTGATTGGCTTGCAAAAATGATATTTTCACACGTAAAAATATTGTATTTTTTACGTGTGTTTAAATACGATTTTTCTCAGGGCCAGTGGCCAAAAACTCTATAATATATAACACTTATGTCTATTATAATAAATTGCTATATGTAACTTGTAATAAATTCCATGCATCCGAATGTACTAGTTTATCGGCGTACCGACGTATAGTTACCTGTACAGTATGCCTTACATATACTTTATATGTAACTATACGTTAGTTCGCCGATAGTGCAATCGGATGCAAGCGATTTAATATAAGCTACCTATAGCAATATATTTCGCTTATTTGTGATTATTTTTGTTAATTTTAGAATTTCATTGCAGTTTTAATTTAAATTCAGTCGTCTAGTGGGCTGGCTAAGGTATTATTACGGTATTGAACTCATTTCAACAACATAAAAACAACATCTACAGTTTAAACTGCAGCTCAAAATGTTTTATTAAAATAATATGCCATGAGTAGGATAAAGGTCTATTAAAGACAGACTATATGGAAAATGAGAAGACCAAAATAATTTCCTTAAATGGTGATTTTTTATGCTTGTGGTAAGTTCAATCACTTTTTATTTTAATATTTTTATGTCTTGTTTTGTTTTTTAATTATGACCACTCTGATACCGGCCAAGTATAGTCTACAGCAGTGGTGCCTAAATTACTTCGAATTTGTACTTGAGTAAAAGTAAAAGTAATTAACAATTAAACGACTTGAGTAAGAGTAAAAAGTACTGAAGGCAAAACGTACTTAAGAAAAAGTACAAAGTATCTTTAAAAAATACTTGAAGTAAAGAGTAAAAGTAGTATTGTTTGAAGCGTGCAAAGGGGGGGGGGGGACTTCTCCAATGAATTTACATACGAAAGACATATGAAACAGCCCTATAATGTACAATATTTCACAGCATGGTCTACTTTTCTGACCCCATTGAAGATATAAGAATCCCACTAAATCAATAATGCTTATAAGTAAGCCACAAAAGAGAGATCCCACAGACGCATGTAGAGGTCCTATTAGGCCTACCTATCCAAAATTAAAATAAATCAGGAATACATCACGTAAAATTAAACAAAAGTTAAAAGGTAACGAAATACTTTGCCGCAAAATAAAAATAACGTAGCAAAACGTTACTTCTTAAAATAACTTTGTTCCAAGTAAAAGTACTACAGAAAAAGTTTACTTGTTACATGCTGATTTCTCAAAAATAATACTCAAGTACCGTAACAAAGTACGTTTAGTTCGTTTCTTGATGCCACTGGTCTACAGACTTAGAAACTGCAAAAATTTTTCAAAAAACGCATATTCTCGCTGCATTTGTGTCAAAACTCAGCATGCAGCAGCTCATTTTCACGTCTTCTCGTCTGGTTATTTTCATATATAGTCGCAGGCAATCGAGCAGCATCAATAAACGAATTAATATATTGTACAAGAAAGTTTTAAAAAACATTCCCGCTATAGGCGCTACATACAAAATTAAAAAATTATTTTTTTGAAATGAGTTCAATACTGCATGTAGCTAAACTACAACTTATACATGCAGAAAACTCACCAGTATTTGTTCGATGATGAGCTTTTTTGCAAATCGATTTATAATATATTAATGTTTTGAAAAGTCGCCATTGCAGTTAATTAAACTGGCGATCAAACATTGCCGCTGTTACAGTGATTTGTGTTACCCCGTGAAATCTGTTACCACTCACATAAAATCCCTCTATACGATAACCGGAACTTAATGCTTATCGCAGTATCGGAAGAATTTTCCTTGTTTTGATCAATGAACTATATTTATAGTTCAATGGTTTTAATAAAATTAAGCGCAGGGCTTTTGTGCAAATTTTCGATCATTAATGAAAATCTAAGTATCTAACTAAACATTGATGAAAATTTTAGAATTTATATAAGTATTTCGTATCATTTCAAACAAAACTGATTGAAACTAGTATATATACAGTGAGTAATTTACCATGGGTCTTGATGTCGATTTCGTGTCTGTAAAATAAGGTGTATTTGATTGATTGATTGATTGATTGATTGACATCTTTATTTAAAACACGAGGTCCATTTCACAGGTTATGTTATGTGCTCTTCAATGGAGACGTGGTCCTATACTAGTAGACTAATTACTAATAAAAAGGTATCAAACTATTTACAAAAGTAACAAACTACACATGCAAAGAAACTAACATAAAAGAAATTTTTTTTTTTTTTTTTTTTTCAACTTTCCCGGCCTACCACCGATGTAACTAGTAGTAGTACTTTATTTATCCACGCTGACCCCGTCAACCGTAGCTGATTTCCACGGGGGGCGTGTGATAAGATATTTTAGATCTAAACTCAGCGAGATATTGAACTCTGGTGAGTTCGACGGCTATGACATTCCATAGGGTAGCTCCTCTATAGGAAAAACTTTTCTTCAAGGATTCCGTTAAGGGTCTTGGTACAAAAAGTTTATGAATAGATCCACGCAAACTATGTTCGTGTATCATTGACGTGGAAGTAAATTTTCCAGACAAGTAACTAGGAACCATATTATTACCAGTTTTGTACATAAACGTTTTGAACTGTTGGGTACGTCTAGTTTCAAGGTTGGTCCAATTCAATGATGTTAAAATATCTGATGACCGGATGTTATAATCAGATTCAGTAATAATTCTTGCAGCCCTATTCTGTAATCGCTGTAACTTTTGTGCAAGACCCTTACCTAAGCTATCCCAGACAATACTACAATAATCAAGGTATGGCTGTGCTAAAGAGTTATAGATCATGACAAGAGTTGACTGTGGGAGCAATGGTTTTAGTATTCGTAGAACTCCGATCGCCTTGGAGACTTTGGAGATTATAGTAGAAACATAATGCTCGCCTGTCAAACTCTCGTCTAGTTTTAAACCTAAACACTTATAAGATCTAACTCTTTCAATTTTGTTTCCGGAGATAGCAATATTAGGTTCTTCAGGAATAGTACTTGATTTTTGCCTGGATGCCATAAACACACATTTAGTTTTAATCTCATTCAGGCTTAGTTTATTCAGGTTAAGCAGTTTTGGAGAGTTTTAAAGGAGATTGGCAACAAAAATTGCTTCATCTATCTTATTGCTTCATCTGAAAGAGCATGAAAAAATAAGCCGATTGGCCGTTTAATGCTCTATTCTATCTCATCTAGTTCCGAAGTTATACGCAAAAATGTGAAAATATAAATTGCTGATTCAGCACAACGTGTGACGTCATTAGCTGGGTAAGTATGTTTATTGAATACTACACTGAAGCATAGCTCAGTTATTATGGGCCCAAATCAAATGAAATTTTGCATACTGATTGTACATGATAAGACGCATGGAAAAACACTTCTAATTTTGTTGCCAAGGTAACAATGTCGTTTCCAGGCCCCTTGCGCCAATTTTATGAAACAGCTTTATTCAACGTACTGATAAGAATAAAATAATATCAGAAGTATGTGTATGATACCTATGCATGCCAAAAGTTTACTTGCATGATAATAATTCGAAAATGACATACACATAGATAAATGCAACTAGTTATTCAAAATCAGTGTAAGAGGCCTGGGAACGACTGTGTTGCCTTGACAACGAAATTAGAAGTATTTTCCCATGCATCTCATCATGTACTATCTGTATGCAAAATTTCATTTGATTTGAGCCAATAATAACTCAGCTATGCTTTAGTTTACTATTCAATAAACATACTTACCCAGCTTATGACGTCACAGAATGTGCTGAATCAGCAATTTATATTTTGCACATTTTTGCGTATAACTTCGGAACCAGATGAGATAGAATAGAGCAGTAAACGGCCAATCGGCCTATTTTTTCATGCTCCTTCAGATGAAGCAATAAAATCAATAAAATTTTTTGTTGCCAATACCCTTTAAATTAAGGTCGTCATTTAGAACAGAAATCAACTTGTCAGGGTTGCTGTCCGCAAAAGTCAAGTTGGTATCATCAGCGAATAAACGCCCATCTGATACCAATTACTGTTAGGTAGGTCGTTTATATATATTAAAAGCAGTGGTGGACCTAAGATGGTCCCCTGAGGAACTCCACATGTTACTTTACGAGTATCAGATCGTATGTTGTTAATAACTGTTATTTGAGTACGATCAGAAAGATAGTTTCTAAAAAGATCAATCGTTTCTTTGTTGAAACCGTAACAAGTTAACTTCTGTAGTAAAATGTTATGATCAATGGTATCAAAAGCCTTTTTTAAATCAATGAATAAGACAGCATTTATTAACCCACTGTCCATGTTAGTGTACCATTTATCAGTGACATCAAGCATAGCTGTTAACGTTGAGTGAAGAAGTCTAAATCCTGACTGTATGTCAGATAAAAGGTTGTTTTTGTTTAAAAAGGCATATGCTTGGTCAAAGAGAACTTTTTCAAAATTTTTTGAAACTACTGGAAGGACTGAAATAGGCCTATAATTATTCAAATCTAGTTTTGAATCATGTTTATAAATTGCTGATACGCTGGCACACTTCCAGTCAGCGGGAATAATTCCCTTGCGAATTACTAGATTAATCATGTGAGTAAGTGAAACCACAGTAGTGAAATTAATTAGTTTTAATAAACGAACAGGAATGTTATCAAGACCGCTAGCCTTAGAAGTCGATAATTTATAAATTAGTCCATCTATTTGAGATGGGGTAACTTCATGTAATTCAAAGACTTCATTACACTGTGGAATGTTATAAGAAGCCGCACCAGTTGTTGGAATTTGCGCTGCTAATTTAGGTCCGATTTCAGTAATGTGCTTATTAAAAACATTGCTAATAGTTACTGGGTCAGTAATTTCGATTTCATCTTGCAAGATTTTTGGTATAGTAGTTGAATTTTTAGATTTAGAAAGAAGACTGTTGATACCATTCCAAGTTTCTTTAGTTCGACCTACCTTGAGTTGAAACAAAGAATTATAATATTGCTTTTTACTATCTCTAATATTATAGTTAACTAGATTTTTAGCTGTTTTAAAATTGACCCAATCATTTTCATCATTAGTATAAACTGCTTTACGCTTTACCAGATAAAAGACTGAAAATTACTATAAGGAACAAACAGACTAATTCAATTTCCTAATTTTTGAAAATTTTTAGCAAACAAATTCAAAATAATGATTTTATATATTAAATATTCAGATAGATATACGCCCGAACACTTTTCAGACGGTTGCCATGTTGGATATCAAGGGAAATTCTGCCGCCTTCCGTTACGGTGATAGGCATTAAGTTCCGGATATCATAGACGAAATTTATCTGAGGGATAACAGATTTCACAGGGTAACACAAATCACTGTGACACCGCCACTTGATACTTTAACAGACAAATGTTGACAAATAATCCACAAATCGCCGGGCGACATAATCGGCTATAAACATCGTGCGCTACTGCCATAATCTTTTTTATTCGAACTAACTCAAAAGCATTTTTGCTAGCCGACAAATTGTAAATTCCCCCCCCCCCATAGAAATATAGACAAAGAATGCGTGCTCCTATCACTTCTCAGTAAAAAATTTGTCTCCACAAAATGGCGGATTTATAAGGGCATTTTGGCTAATCCCAGACTCCTGCGGCAAGGAATTTCGCGCGGTTGCAAAAGTGCGAATTGTTTCTTTCAACAAAGTTTGCAAAAACAATTATATCGAGACTTGAAGTAGAAAAAAAGCTTTTTTCAAGGAGAAAAACCCATTCCTGTGGGTTTTTTTACAAAAAGCAATAGTTTGGACAGAATATATACAGTAATCGTCGTTTGAAAATACTTTTCAACGTTGTTGTGCAAGCCAAAACAAAACACGAAAAATCAAGCAAACTCAAACTCAACAGGTATGTTTTAAAATATATATTTCAACCGTTTTATAATATAATTAGAGTTCAATAATCTTTTTAAATTTACACAACTACTTTTCCTTTTTTTCTATTCATTGCTTGAGCTTGAGGCAACGCTTTTGAAACCATATGTTTTCGACGATTATTTAGGCGATTTACACTCTATCGACAACTAAATATAAACATGAAAACATTTTGTTTAGATTGAAGAAAAACGAAACCCGACGGAGAATCAACTATCATTTCGTAATTTCATAAAATATTAGCAAAACAGATACGTTCAGAGCATGCAAAAATGTTTTATGAGTAAATCATATATTTTAATTGTATCCGCAAAACTGCTATGTTTTTACAAGGCTGCACGATTTTCACCGTTTTGGCAACGACACATTTGCTTTGAGCCTTTAAAGAACTTAATATTTCTAATTGTATCCCCAAATTACAAATACAAAACGTTTTGACGATGAAAACTTTATAGTTTTTGCTTTTTTATAGTTTGTAGTTTTGCACTCTTACTCAAATTCAACATAGCGGATTTATAAGGGCATTTTTTTTTTCAGTTTGGACACCGGTCATGTGACCAAGCACGCATTCTAGGTCTAATAATTCGTTGTCCCCCTCCCCCGTAAGCTATTGTGTCAGATTTCTGATAGCGAATACGATCACGTATACGTGTTTTGAAACGGAGATTTTGTCCGAAAAACGGCAAATTCAAAGAAATTTTTCGTATTTTGTCGTCTTATAAACTCGTTTTGTTGCAAACAACCGTTGTACATATTTAGTAAAACTATCCAACACGTATAGGGGCTGCTAGCCCTTACAAAAATTTCACATTAAAGTTCATATATGAAATTGGAATTTCGTATATGAAATGAAGATTTTCATATATGAAATAAAGATTTTCATATATGAAATTAGAATTTCACATGTGAAAAGGTAATTTCATATATGAAATTTCAGTTTCATACGTGAAATTCTCTTTTTCACATATTAAATTTCCATATATGAAAAACAGGTCATATATGAAATTTTAATTTCATATATGAAAAACTAAATTTCATATATGAAATCCATTTCACATGTGAAATTTGGTAATTTCATATAAGAATTTTCATATATGAAAATCAAGTCATGTATGAAGTTATACAATCCACATATGGAAAACTAAATTTCATATTTTAAATCCGTTTCACATGTGAAATTTGGTAATTTCTTATAAGAATCTTCATATATGAAAATCAAGTCATATATGAAGTTATATACAATTTACATATGAAAAAAGAAATTTCATATATGAAATCCATTTCACATGTGAAAGTTGGTAATTTCATATAAGAGTTTTCACATATGAAAATCAAGTCATATATGAAGTTATACAATTCACATATGGAAAACTAAATTTCATATTTTAAATCCGTTTCACATGTGAAATTTGGTAGCTAATTTCATATAAGAATTTTCATATATGAAAATCAAGTCATATATGAAGTTATACACAATTTACATATGAAAAAAGAAATTTCATATATGAAATCCATTTCATATGTGAATGTTGGTAATTTCATATGTGAATTTTCATATATGAAAATCAAGTCATATATTTCTTATAAGTAATAGCATGGCTTGAGGGAGATTAGTGATTAAATGGCCCCGTAACCCGAGGCAGGTTTGCGGAATTCCCGAGGGCGAAGCCCGAGGGAATTCCGCAAACATGCCGAGGGTAAGGGGTTATTTAATCACTAATCTCCCGAAAAGCCATGCTATTAGTTTGTAATAGCATAGTTGCGCTCCCATTTAAAAATGGACAAACATGCCCTACTTGGAATCAGCGTATTTAAGCTAAAACATTTGCTTCATTGCTTGTGGGATGTAAAAGCTTGTTGCACATGCGCACTTTTTACGCTTTAATCGGTTACGCATGCGCAATCTATCATTTAACGTACCACAACAAAAACGCTAAATATATTAGTATAAATTTGGAGACTGCATGTGCGTAATTTAAATGATGCGGCAACTCAGGGATCGGATGATAGACTATTGACGGCTCTGAGCTAACTGTTGCTGTTCCTTGCACGATTATGTGCGTGAGGCACTTGCCTAATGCGTAGTCGTCAGGGAGACAAAGGTGTGACCCTTGGTAACGGGCGATTAGTTCTAATCGCCCGCTCTAGCGGGCGATTAGAACTAATCGCCCGCTACAGCGGGCGATTAGTTAGTAATGGTACCTGTTGAAACAAAAGAAACCCGGGCAACTATGCTATTAACATAATTATTATGAAATTATACATTTCACATATGACAATTAAAGTAATTTCATACACGTAATTCATGTCATAGTGAATTGTAATTGGAACTGGCCTACACTGTATTAAAATTCAAAAGAATAGATTTGACCATTTTTTAATCCTAGGGGTCATTTCCGTCTCATTGGGAAAAGAGTAGTTTCTACACTTCGAAAGAGTCGTTTCAAGTCAGGGCGCAACCTCGTTCCCAGGCTCTTACCTTCGCACGCCCCAAGCTGCGGAAAGACCCTGGTGCCGGCTGGTCACGTGACTCCCAGGATATTAAATTACCAAGGAGGGATGGCAAATCTAAATTACAATGCTTCCACTTTGCAATAGTAAAATTCGTTGGCAAGGAGCGGACGTATTGGTTTGAATTGCAAAAAGTGTAATTTGAGAGCACTTTATATCGCAATTTGTCATTGTATAATTTGTATTGAATACTTCGAGGAATACTTCGTGTCAAATTGACAATTATGCGCGCGTTTGTGTTCTTTTTGTCATTCACATGCTGCTAGGCCATAGAAGCAAAGTTGATAATTTCAACAGAGACTCGAACGGAGATGCTCGAGTTTCATTGCATTTCTTGCTTGTTTGGAATTCGTTGTTCTAAATAGCGCATTTCATAACAAGTTAACAACATACTGTACTGAAGCCGAACCAACTAAGCAAGTTCTTTGTTTGGAAAGTATTTATTTATTTATTCAATTTCGCCAGGTTAAATTACACGTTTGATAACATTGTGTTCAAACTTCGGCAAGAGTTGCAATTTAAACATACAGATCTCCGTGTTCTTGGGTCCTGCATCAAAACAACTGTGCAGGCAGGGCTTTCAAATAATACTGTCGTAAAGTACACGAGCAAATTTTATTTTGACAAATTTCATTTGATAAAATGCATTTGATCAAAAGCTAGTATGCTAGCTTGCTAGTTTTTGTTCAAATGCATTTGTCACAAATTTATCATCTACACGAGCAAAATATCTTTGACATTCAATTCGCCCGTGTAAACGGGCTTAACAAACTCTTTATTATTTATTCGACAAAAGATGTTATTTATAATTTGTATCCTGCCAACGCTTTATGTGGAAAGTCTCTGATTTTCATCTGACCCATTGTTGATGTTTGCAAGGGATCATATTTAATAAACAATTCAGTCGATTTTCTTTCTCCATGGAAATCATTTGAGATATCTACTCAGGACGGTTCGTGTATTGTTATAGTTGTGTCTCCCTTGAATTCACTGATACAAGATCAAATATCTCGACTGAAATCAAGTGGCCTTTGCGCGTCTGCCATTCTATAAATATTCGCAAAATATATTCCATGGAGAAATCACAATTGGATTGCACATTTTGGGTTTAAATGGGAATTACTAACATACGTATACGAATGACTATATTTATTAATTGCGGTAAAGTATATTGGTAGATGATATTCATAAACAATTGACTTACTTCTGTTGACATGGGTAAAGGTGTAGCAGATCTAGTTTCATCACTCGAGGAGGACACATTGACAAAGTCAGTGTAAAAGCCAAACTGCGCCTTCGACTTTCAACTGCAGCAACATTTGCCGAAGATTGGCAACGGATAGAAAAACGTCAGGGCATCGCTTGGATCGTGAATCTTTTACTAATGATTTCTGTGTTTCGGAAATTACATTCTTGAACGTCGTTTACAAGGACGGCACTCGCTCGGCAGATCAAATAAGGAAAATCATCATGCGGCAGTCTCTCGCCATGAATCAACTCCGTGTTATTCAAAATTCTTTAATTTGTTTTGTTGAAGAGATTCTTACAATGTATCTGATCTTGTACACAATTATATAATCGACAACGAGAACTATTTTCAGTTGATCCAGGAGATCTTTTTGTAAAATTTCTTTGGCGTGCTTTTGCTATTAAAGCCGATATAGTGACAGTGAAATATGAGATATTTGTAATCCTTGATAGTAATATGATACTCTTTCGGCTGTAACACATGATTAATCTGTTGTTTTAACATTTCTTCAAGAAAAAATCTTTTATTATTGTCTCGTACAGTTAGAATTTTACTATTTTACAAATTCAGAAACAATTTCAATACGTACAAATCATTTCTACCACCCCTCCCTGAATAGCAATTTATTTTAGCACCCAAAATCTGGGAGCCACGTGACCAGCCGGCACCAGGGTCTTTCCGCAGCTTGGGGCGTGCGAAGGTAAGAGCCTGGGAACGAGGTTGGTCAGGGCGTAGGAAGCATCAAAAACTTGGGGGAGGGGGCGGTTTCGAGGGGTACTTTTAGAATGAAAAGGGCACCTCTGAACAACATTTCTCACGAACACAAAGGGCACTTTTGAAAACTTGGGGGCCTTGCATTGGCCCCCCAGGCCCCCTGTTTCCTACGCCCATGTTTCAACTCCATAGGTAGTTTTGACTCCATGGTCATGGAAGAGGGTCCCGAAGGGGTAAAAGATAAATAGATTTGAAAAAAATCAAATAAATAGATTTGCAACTCGATTTGAAACTACATTTACAACAACGTGTTACAGGAGAATAAAAGACAAGATGTGAAATGTTGGCAGTTGTTTGAAGATATTCCTTCTTCAAGTTTCTTGATCTTAAGTCTTCAAGCATTTTATATTTAAAAGACTATACTGACTAATTATTATAGTATAAACTGACAGGGCCGTGCCAACCGGTATATGATTGGGGGGTGTTAAAAAATTTGGGCCTCCCTACCCTAGCAGGGCCCCCTCGAAAACATTTTCGTTTCCGGAAAACAGTCGCGAGTGTGTGTGTGTGTGTGGGGGCGACGTTATGTTTCCGAAAACAAAAGTCCCCAAAATTTTTCGCAACTCTAATTTTCGACCTAAATTTACCAGAGAATTCCATAATTCACCGAACAAATCCTTAATTTTACAAATTTCGCAATTCCAGCATGCCAGGGACCCCTGCCCGCAACTTGGGCCCCCAGGTGTTTCAGGCCTGAGTCCGGTCTCCTCAATTTCGATAGCAACATTTTGATTGAAGGATTGAATTAATTTTAAATTCTTCATGACTTCATGGGAACTATATTATAGTGCTTGTGGAGGTAGGTATTTTTGTTATACAAAAGACCATTTTGAAACGAAAATTCTCATGATGAGCGCTTTTTGACGGTTTGGCAGACTGATGCCTAGTTTTCCTACAACACGCGGAAAGCTTCCTGGGATAGCATCATTTGATCACAACGCCATATTTTTGAAATGCAGTGAATTTTCATCTGCTCGATCCACAGGCGGCCCAATCTCGCTAGGGTCAGTATAGACTTTATACAGTATAAATTTATATTATATTATATTAATTGTATATTATAGTAAAAATATGTCGTAAAATATAAATTTTAAAATGAAATTTACTTGCCTATTTGATAGTGTGTGTTCTCCTTTTATTCCTCCTTTGTTGGACTAATATTTTCCGAGACTTTGTACTCGATGTTACTAGTATACATGAAACATGATAAAGGCTAACTATTCCCGATCGTCGATACGACGGCATGGCACTTCGAATCGAAAATTCTCACACTCAAATCGCTTTATTCTCCAAAAAAATTCGCCAGCATGCACAACAGATGCCGTTCTTCAAAAATACGGAGGTACTTCGGCGAAAAGTACAAGTTTTGGACCATATTTTAGCAATGGAAATCTAAACCCATTTTATATTGAACTTGGCCTCCTTACCGTTGAGATTTACAGGGGGGAAGGATGCCACTAATATATTAACGATCATATTTCGAATTAAAGTATCATATTCTACCATGCTTCCCAAAAAAGAGCCGCTGTATATTTCTTCTTCCTTAAATTTCTACAATCTCCATCGTTTTGTTTTCTTTTCTTCGACAACATCTCGAGTTCTATACAGTATCCGATCGAAGGAGTTTTTATTTTGAATATCAAATTTCAAATAATGTAAGCAGTCTCTATCACGGTTGCGATTGGCTGGCTGTTACCGAAAATATTTTCTTCCCCCCTGAAAATCCGACGGTAAAGGAGGCCTGGTTGCGCAGACGTTCGCCGTAGTAATATTCGGCCTGGGCAAGTTCAATATAAAATGGGTTTAGATTTCCATTGTTAAAATATGGTCCAAAACTTGTACATCTCGCCGAAGTACCTCCGTATTTTCGAAGAACGGCATCTGTTGTACATGCAGGCGAATTATTTTGGAGAATAAAGCAGTTGAGTGTGAGAATTTTCGATTCGAAGTGCCGTGCCGTCGTATCGACGATCGGGAATAGTTAGCCTTTATCATGTTTCATGTATACTAGTAACATCGAGTACAAAGTCTCGGAAAATATTAGTCCAGCAAAGGAGGAATAAAAGGAGAACACACACTATCAAATAGGCAAGTAAATTTCATTTTAAAATTTATATTTTACGACATATTTTTACTATAATATACAATTAATATAATATAATATAAATTTATACTGTATAAAGTCTATACTGACCCTTGCGAGATTGGGTCGCCTGTGCTCGATCGAAAGATTTATAGTATTTTACTGGAAGCTGGTATATTTTAGCGAAGATGGAACATCAGGGATGACTGAGTAGATTCCAAGGTAAGAATATTGTTTCGTTTTCTATATAAAAGAGCAATTTTGAAAAGAAATATTTACTATCTTCATTCGTGAATTCTGAGCATGTGTTCCGTCTTAAAATTTGAATTCGCTGCGACAATATAAATACATTAGTTTTTATACAAAGCCTTACATTTGACTCAGCCTTTATATCAAATTATGTTTGTTGTAATGCCAAATAGACTAGTTGTGTATATGACGGATTGCCAGATCAAGTGTTCCTTGTATAAAATAATAGCTTGGCATCTACTTCATTTACTCAATTCTCATATGCCTACCTAGGTATGTCCGAGGTAAACATGGTTTGAGAGAATTTATCGATTTGTTTCCAATTAACTGGTACTTTCATAAGTTTCTATTAATATTTATTCATATATAGGTGGATCAGTTTAGATAACAGTTGTCAATTTGATGGGTTGTGTGGTAACTTTCAAACTTTATATGAATTCATTTAGTTTTATATGCTTGTGTGATGTTATGGTGTTACTCCGAGTGTATATCCACACCGGGCAGGCATATTTTCCACCATGGCCAGGTGGTGTATATATATATATATATATATATATATATATATATATATATATATATATATATATATATATATATACACTCAGAGTAACATCACACTTGTAAGCATCTTATTCACCTGAGTACATTACACTAACACAGCAAATATCATGATTATTAAATTACACTGATATCGAAGGAACTAGACTCAGTTTCCGAAATATAGCATACTCGAACTGACCTGACCGCGTAGCTCAGTTGGAAGAGCATTGGTCTAGTACTCCAAAGGTCGTGGGTTCGAATCCCACCGTGGCCAGGTATATTTTTCAAGCCTGCCTGGTGAGGATATACAATCAGAGTAAGATCACACAAGCATCTTATTCACCTAAGTACATTACACCAACACAGCAAATAACATTTATTTATGCCACCTGCATGATCAGATGATCTGTTTAATAATATATGTAACAACCTTTGGGCTACATTTTATATATTTGAGATATACACCTCGGCAAGGATTTGACGGTTTTTGGAATTATTACCCATTTCACTGATTCATTCCAATGAGCCCAATTTTCAGCACTTTGTTAAATGTTATCTTGCCTAATGCCGGACAATTTTATTTGTCAATTTTATTTGTCAACTCTGCCCATGTTTCATGTTGATATATTTAGATACAATTTTCCCTAACACTACCTACTTTAAGTACTTTGATTTTCAACTCTGACATGTCATGCTAGACAATTTTGATTATCGACTGTGGACTACTTGCCCATATTTCACCTATTAATACCTAAGGAGCAATTTATTCTTACGTTACATACTTTACGTTCTTTGTAGGGGTGTGCAGGGCAGAGTCTTTTTGCCCTCCAGCCAGATATGTTGGATAGTTGAGGATATAATTGTTTTTGTTTGTGGAAACACCACGTATATTTATTACTGCAACAATAAATATGCAGTAATAAATTTACGTGGTGTTTCCACAAACAAAAACAATTATATTTTATCGCCATGCAAACATTCAAAGAACTTAGTTGAGGATATGTTGGATAGTTGAAAAATATCCCTGGAGCCAGATTCAGGGTATTATTCAAATATATAAGGTTCAGGCCTCATTTAAGGTTAATTTAAGTAATCATTTTAATTGGTTAAAAAGTGATGGTGTTTATAAAATTTTGATTTGAAATAATAGGAAAGAACTTCACAGTCTAACACTAGTTAGTAAACATGCATCATTGGTAGCAAAAGCCTCACTTGCATTAGTTCAAAGGTCAAATCTGCATTTACAAACAAGCATATAAAATCTTGAAAATAGTGTTTACAATCATTCCTGTTATCAATCATTGAATAAAAAAATGATAACCACCCCTGCTTTTTTAGCGTAATCAAATCATCTAACCTGCAGTAACTGTAAATCTTGAAAGCTTGAACCTTATGTAAATAATATCCAGTATTGGTGGCCATGTAACAGAAAATGAAGTAAAGTCTCAATATCTGGCCAGATATGATATCCATTGCATCCCTAGATATTTGTCATGTTTCTTTGTCTTGAAATGCCGAACAACTTTACTTGTTAAGGGGAGAGTGTTGGTATGACTGTACAGTATATTCGTATTCAACATACTTAATTAATATATGCACTATTTGTACCCTTTTACAGTTAACCCTCAGATGTATAATGGCTTCCCTTCCACATGCACTGAGAGACCGACAGACCCACCAAAACAAGACAGGCAAGCAAGGAGACCGGCAAACCCACCAAAACAAGACAGGCAAGCATGTAAGTTTACTGATATTTTTCTTTGTGATATAAGTTAACACATTGCGCTTTGATGCGCCTTGCTTTATTATTTTACTTTGTCTAACGCCAGACAATTTACTCATCAAGGGGAGAGCTCTGCAGGTGCTTAATCGGTTAACTGGCCTATCTGCCCATGTGTCTAGTCTAGTTAATCCATTGAGTTGCATTGCACCGATGTGCCCTGCTTTATTATTTTACTCTGTCTACGGCCAGACAATTTACTCGTCAAAGGGAGAGCTCTGGCATTTAATAGGTACAGTAACTTAACTGGCCTATCTGCCCATATGTCTAATAATCTAGTTAATCCATTCAGTTGCATTGTGCCAACGCGCCCTGCTTTAAGTATTATTTTACTCTGTCTAACGATTTAGTCGTATGACATGTGGACACTGACTGACTGAAACAGTACAGGCTTGACTGCAGTCACTGACAAGAAGAAAATTCAGATCTTACAATGTATATTTATTTTACTGTATTATAAACCACATAATTTCTTTTATTAGTCCATGCTGACAGCAAATGCCTTAACTGAGGTGGATAGGCCCAAGAATTTTTCGAAATTAACTAAGAATGCAAGAAAAAGATTCAATGTGAACTGGAGAAGCAGGAAAACTGTTATAAGAGAACACAAACATACAGTATTTGTTTTTAATATTTTAGTAATGATATTATATGCATTTCTTAATTTTAATCTTTGGTCTTGTCCCTGCATGGTGTTACTGGTAACCCACCCCTGATTTTTTATTTCTGCATGCTCTTAGTTGAGTAATGCATATACAGGGTGTATCAAAAAATGTCCTAAATGGATAATTTCCTCAAAATCACACAAAATTTAGGATATTTTTTGTAACTGAGAGTAAATATATGTATATTGTAATTAAGTTTTTATTATTTTGTAATTTGTATATTTCCAATAAACTAGTGTCCGATGTGGTATATCAAACATGCATAGCACGTAACTTTCTTATTTAGGTGGATTTTTTAAGGGACAGTTCATATGATCCCACTTACACAAGATTAAACGAAGCGTGCAATGATTTTGAGATATTGAAATAAGTCATTTGTTAATGATTCGGAAAAATAACATGATCCAGGTGGCTTTGGATTTTGTTCTGTAGAAATATCAAATGCATGGCAAAATGTAATTGTTTTGCACTAATTCTTGCGAATATATTTTTTTGCATTGATCTATATTTAGTCTGTTGTTAGCATGTGCTTGTCTGGTTTCATAAGGATTTATTTCAATACCTCAAAGCCATTGCTCGCTTTGTTTAATCTTGGGTAAGTGGGATCACATATACTTCCCCTGACTCGCTTAATTTCAATGCATAAAAACATTGTAAGAATTTGCATAAATACATGAAATCTTAATGTGGAATTTCATATATGAAATATTTGATATATGAAATCTTTATGTGGAATTGAAACAATTTCATATATGAAAATTTCATATATAAAATATTTCATATATGAAATCTTTATATGTGGAATTCAAACAATTTCATATATGAAAATTTCATATATGAAATATTTCATATATGAAATCTTTATGTGGAATTGAAACAATTTCATATATGAAAATTTCATATATGAAATATTCCATATATGAAATCTTTATATGGAATTGAAACAATTTCATATATGAAAATTTCATATATGAATTATTTCATATATGAAATATTTCATATATGAAATTTGTTTCAATTCCATATAACGATTTCATATATGAAATTTTCATATATGAAATGTTATGTGAAATTTTTGTAAGGGAGTTTTTAGCGTACTTTGTTCAAAAGTTGTTGATTTTTTCGACTTGTTTGGACCGTGGGAAGTTATAATATTATTTTTTGCCAACCTTATGATATTGTACTACTGGATGATACGTCAGTGCGGATTGTTGGGCTACCTCTCGTTTTACAGCAATTTTTTTTAAAATTTTGTCAAAAAGTTTAAAAAAGTGCAAAACCTTTTTTTTTCTTCGATTTTAACTGGAAATAAGCCTGCAGTTCGATGAATTAATGGTTGCCTAACCGTGAAACAAAATTTGTAATAATTGTTTTAATGTTCTGATGTTGATGCTTTTAATAATTTAATCGTCGTACCGGTTTGGTAAGTGTAAAACATTTCAATAGTGAAATTCCATTCCGTACTTGCTTTGTGTTTGCCGATTGTATTCAAATCTGCGAAATTTTTAAGCCATCCATAACTCAATAATTATTCATAATAAATAATCTGTTCTCCTTCATACCATATTTTGCACTGCAAGATTCATTACGCATTTTCTTACATTAGTTTCCAGGTCACCACGCTTTAAAGCCATTTCACCATAGGTAGATAACCGCCCAAGCTGCCTTCGTACGCCAGTCTTTCCTTCACGTTTCGGAGATAAGTTGTTAGTATTTTATTTTAAGATGTCTGAAAACAAACCACGTATCATTGAAAAAATTGATAGTCACCCTTCTGCGGGAGGTGGTGCTGCTATCTCGAATTCGGTCGCTGTTGTGTTTATGGCTTGATGCGTTAACACAGTCAGTCGAGCGTTTAGTCCAAACTATGTCAGCCGATGTTGTTTTCGACGAAGATGTTTTACTTGAGGATGGCGAAATATTTGACTCGTCGTTCTCCATTAGTGGAGAGAATAACTCTAACGAAAACACAACAGAGAATGATGCAATCGTCGCGTTACCGGATAACGATTTGTTTAATAACCTGGAGGAGTGTGGCGACCAAATTTCGGCTAATTTAGCGACACGTATCGACTCAGCTTGCACTAAGAAACCGGCTAAGGAGAAGCTTTTGAATATTCAAGAGCGTTACTTGCGTCCTAAGAACTGTTCTTTTCTTTTGGCTCCAAAGATTAATCTAGAGCTTTGGGATGATTTGTGAAACTTTCAAGAGCTTTTTGTGAAGAGTTTTATCCACTTGTTCGACTGGCAAATAAGTTAATTCAGGCCAAATCTATTAGTTCAGAAAGTATCCCCATTGCAGATGTTTATCCTCAGCTATTGATGCAATGACCCTTTTGGGTAATGCTTTGTATGAGCTTTCAATGAAACGCCGCAGAATACTTAAACCTGAGGCCGCTGCTGCGTTTAAATCTTTGTGTCGCGACAATCAACCGATTACTACCTGGCTGTAAATGTTTGGTAACGAGTTGCCGCAAAGTATTCGTGATATTGCCCAAGTTAAACGGATGTTTGTTAAGAAGTTTTCCAACAAACGGAAGTTTGGCGGCCCCAGCATATCTACCAAAAAAGAGGTTTAATAGCGATTTATCAAACTTCAAGCGTCGGTCAGATCCGTATTAACTTTGATACAACGATCCAATCTACAACCTCGTCGCCAGCAAATGTCAACTCAACAACCTCAGTAAATCCTTTAGTGTCTTTTCAGCCGCAGGTTAGTGATCGTTTATGTTTGTTTGCTAACAAATGGGCAATCCGTTAGTCAAGGTTATAAAATTGAATTTAGTCATTTGCCTTTTTAGTCACATTACATAATTCAGCAGAATTGTTTTTCGTTTTCTGAGCAAGAGTGTATTAGTGGTGAGGTTAAAAAGTTGCTCGCCAAGGGAGCCATATAAGAAAATGCTCATTTGATAAATCACAGTTTATTTCAAACCTATTTTTAGTCCCAAAGAAATCAGGTAAAATGAGCTTTTAGCTGTTCTGTTTGCTTTAAAAGCATTCGGTTGAATAGACATAAATTAATTAGGGTGTAATGTGACAACACAGCGATAACATATATTAATAATATGGGTGGCATGATACGTTCACTAGACCTTTTAAGCACCAAAATTTGGCAATGGTGTCTCGATCCTAACTGTGAAATTGAAGGTTTTCATTTGCCAGGACGCCAGAATTATTGTGCTGATTATTTATCACGAGTATGTTGCTCTAGGCTAGAGTAGAGTTTCTCTAAGTTAGATCCCGATATTTTTCAACAAGTTTGTAAGGTTTCCTTTATGCCTGACGTTGATTTATTTGCTTCACGTCTTAACACACAATTAGATAGGTTTGTATCTTGGAAAACAGATCCTTTTTCTCAACCATGGTTAGGGTTTATATCTTATATATTTCCACCCTTTAGTTTGTTGGGGAAAGTGTTACAAAAGATCCAATACGACCGAGTGTCGAAGGCCATGGTGATTGCTCCATGCTGGCCAACCTCAGCGTGGTATCTGACACTATTGTCTCTTTTTTTGATCATCCAATCCTACTTTTGCAAAAGCCCGATTTGTTGACGTTGAAAGGGATACAGTTACGTCCGTTGCGAGAAAAAATTTTCCTTGCCGCTTGGCCTGTCCTAGGGGACAATTCAGTAGTTCTGGATTTTCTTTGCGCGCAGCCAACCTCATCCATAATATAATTCCTGGCGTTCTGATACGAAGAAGTAGTACTCCTCGGTGTGGCGAAAGTTCTGTGGCTGGTGTGATTCAAAACAAATCTATCCAGTTCAAGCATCTTTAGCCCACACAGCAAAGTTTCTTACCCAAGAGTTCGATGCCGGCAAGTGTCATCGTACTATAAATATGCATCGTTATGCGTTGTCCTCAGGATTCCCGCCAATAGACGGAAAAGCGGTTGGGCAGCATCCAATCATAATTCGCTTGCTCAAAAGAATTTTAACGAAAAGCCCCTTTTTTCACGTTGAACCGCTACTTGCATGGAACGTTGACACGGTTTTCACTTATCTGAAAACTTTCCCCCCAGTTGGGGAATTGTCCTTAAAGCTACTTACTGAACGCTATCCTTGCATTGATCTCAGCTCAACGCGGTCAAACGTTAGTCGCCTTGGACACAGCATTTATGACTATTCAACTAAATAAAATTACGTTTGTTGTTCCTGCTTTACTTAAGACGTCCAGACCTAATAAAGACCCACTACAGTTAACCTTCTGTCGTTTTCCTGAGACTGCTTCATTGTGTTCTTATTTGACTTTGCAGGAGTGTTTACGACTTACGAAATCTTCTCGGATAGCGGCTAATACAACTAAACTGTTTTTGTCTTTCATTAAGCCTTATCGTCCTTTATCCACAGATACGTGTTCACGCTGGCCTAAGACCGTCCTTTCAAACCCAGGAGTGAATGTATCCATATTTAAAGGACATAGTTATCGGGGAGCGGCTACGTCTAAGGCAGTGTTGCAAGGTATTGCAGTTGATTTAATTTTGAAAACTGCGGACTGATCTACTGAAAATGTGTTTACGCGGTTTTACCGTAGAGACTCTTAGCTTACGAACAGTGCTTTTCCAGTGTGGTACTACCTTCTTAGTTATGTGCAAATAAATGTTATCATTAGAATGTTTGTGTTGCTTTAAACTTGCATAATGAATCCTGTAGTGCAAAACATGGTATGAAGTAAAGAAGGATAATGAATTATGCATTTTCTTACACTAGTTTCCAGGTCACCACGCTTTAAAGCCATTGTTTTCCTAATTCACCATAGGTAGACAACCGCTCAAGCTGCCTTCGAACGCTAGCCTTTCTGGAACGTACGCTAATAAAACAATGTTTGTGGCAACGGGCGGGCTATAATAAACTAAAATACAAATATAAAGATCAAAATAAGAAGAGAGGGAAATGAATCTCTGCGTGCTCAACACGGTATTCGGTGAATCTCAATTACAGTGCAGGTAAGTGTCTTTGTATAATTTTTATTTTAATAATGCAAGCTGGTGTACATAAAATTGTAGCAAATGTTATCGTTACGGTCTTAATACTTTATGGAGTGTTTTTATACTTCATCTGTTTGTAAGAAAGGCGAGGGGTTGCTGCATGAATGTACTTTCTAGTTTGGCCGTAAAAATCTCATCTCGATACTTTTTTTCACTTGCCGGATATGCTTTTTTTCCAGGTGCCGGATATGGTGTGACTAGATAAATTTTAGCAAAAAAAGGAAAAAAAAATTGCAATTCAACCGAGAAAAAACGTCGACAATTAAGATTTTTAGTTAATATAACTAAATGTTACTTATACCAAAACTCATATTTAGGAGTAGTAATATAGGTACCGTTAGACCCGGATTTTTGAGGGCGAGGGAGGATGAGTTATGGTGAGGTAATTAACATTCATACAATGAGGAGGAGTGATGAGGAAGGGCGGAGGAAGGGCGGAAGGCCGGAATGTGGTGGAGGGAGGTAGTGGAGTTGACGTCACTCATCATTAGCATACGTCATAATTATATGCAATGACGTTACGCGGGCAAGCTTAAACAAGGTCGGACAAAACTTGCTGACTACGCATTTTTAGCGCCCTTCATGTGTCTGATACAATAGAGGGATTAATCTTGGCTTACTATGAACTTTTATACAAGTGCCTGTATAAAATCGACAAGAGGTTTCTGATAGTTTGCATGTATATATAAAAGTATGAAATAGAAGGTAGTTTTTAAAATCTGCAGTTTGCTCAGTTGGTAGAGCAAAGGACTGTAGTTATTACCAAATCGGTATTCCTTAGGTCACAGGTTCGAGCCCGATACGGTAGAAAATTTCTTTTGCCTTACAACCATGTAGCATGTGGTGAGTCCAAATCCCTCTCTTATTTTTGCAATCAAAATTCGGTTTATAGTCCAGGACCTGTATATGAGTTTGCATGCATTTCATTTACCACAGGTAATCTCAACTGTTTTAGGGTAAAATGACCATGGCGGTCAACATGCCAGATGTGCCAAAACCTGAATCTGGGACGAAAGTCCTGAAAATGACCCCGCCCTGAAACGGCAGTGCCGACATAGCTCTAACTTCCGAAAAGCAAAAGAGACAGCCTTTTTGAAGTGCTTATAGTGTTTAGAATGGTTGCTTTTAGGGGTGGTTATTGGAAGGAAACATTTGTGTAAGTATAATATTTTACAAGAAAATGACCATTCATCACCCCAGGTAAATTGCTGATTATGCAGAAAATAACTAATATACCGGGTGTCTCAAAAAAGTATCGGTGTTTGATTTAACATAATGTAAAAACTATACAAGGTATGGCTTTCAAATAAGTTTATAGTATTAAGAAAATGCTAGCCTAAATTTTGGTATACAGTGCTAGATACAGTTGCCAACATTGTGCCCCTCATAAAAACTAAGCCCGTTAGCGACATTTGTAAGCAGTTACGACCAATTTCACTTACTGCCGCTATTTCGAAAATCGCTGAGGACTGTGTTGTTAAAAAATACATTGCTCCAGCTATCATGAGTATAATCGATCCAAGTCAATATGGAGTAATACCAAGAAGTTCAACTACTCTCGCTGTTATATCTATGATCCATGAATGGTCGCAAGCTACTCATGGCACTGGCTCTGCTGTCAGAGTCATCCTGTTCGATTATAGAAAAGCATTCGACCTTATCGATCATGCTTTACTGGCTGATAAAATTTCCAATTTAGCTATTCCACGTGCGGTTGCTCGCTGGACAATCGATTTTTTGATAAATCGAAAGCAGAGAGTGAAATTATCCAATGACTGCTATTCGGAGTGGGGTGATGTACTTTCCGGTATCCCTCAAGGTACAAAATTAGGGCCCTGGCTATTTTGTTTAATGATAAACGATCTTGATATTTGTGATATATCGAGGTGGAAGTTTGTTGATGACACAACAGTTGCTGAAGTAGTTAGTAAGGACACAGAGAGCCGTGTTCAAGTCGCAGTTGATATTGTGGAAGATTGGTCGAAGGCAAATGGGCTATCTCTTAACGCTGCGAAATGTAAAGAACTGAGAATCGATTTTAAAAAAATTAAACAACCTTTTGATCCTGTACTGGTGGGTGGAGAAGCATTGCCTATAGTTGAGAGTGCAAAAATATTGGGTCTTGTTATGACAGGCACACTTCAGTGGAAAGATAACATCAGAGAGAGTATAAAGAAAGCTAATAAACAATTGATTAGATCTGCTAAACAATCTTATTATGATAAAGTCAATAAAGACTTAAGTAATCCACTGATAAGTGCCAAAAAATGGTGGTCCATATCAAAAAATCTTTGTGGCAAGAAAAATAGTTCAAGAATACCATCGATATTAGAAAACAATATTTCGATAAATAATCCCAGAGAAAAAGCCTGTATTTTTAACTCCTATTTTGTTACCCAAACTCAACTACCGGGAGCCAATTCTGTTGCTTCACCTGATATACCATTATTCCAAACTGTCACGTTCCTTGCTCGTGTCCATGCTAATGAAGATGAAATTTTAGCATTAATGAGAAATGTTGACATTAGAAAGGCATGCGGGTTTGACGGTATCGGAAATAGAATAATCAAATCTTGTAGTGATGGAATATATTCCTTTTTCACCAAATTTATCAACTTGTCGCTTGCTCTAGGACAGTATCCTACTGTGTGGAAAATGGCTAATGTAGTCCCAATATTTAAAAAAGGCGAACCCCAATTAAAAGTTAACTACAGACCAATATCGCTTTTACCATGTTTGTCAAAAATATGTGAAAGAATCGTTTTTATCAGACTTTATAATTTCTTGTTAGAAATAGGCTTTTTATATAAGTTTCAATCGGGATTTAGACCAGGTGATTCGACAGTAAATCAATTACTGTATTTTGTTCATCAGATTTATTGCGCGTTTGAAGCTGGCAAAGAAGTAAGAGTTGTTTTTTTGGACATAAGTAAGGCGTTTGACAGAGTATGGCATGCTGGATTGTTAAAAAAACTTGAAGCAATCGGAATTCGCAATCCTCTTTTACAATGGTTTGAAAGTTACTTAGAGAATCGAATTCAACGTGTAGTTATTGAAGGGCAGTCATCTGAATGGGAAAAGGTCGGTTCTGGTGTACCACAAGGGTCAGTTCTAGGACCTTTATTGTTCTTAATTTATATAAATGATTTAACTGACGATCTAGAATCCTGTCCTTTTATTTTTGCTGATGATACTACCCTCTTTGAAGTTGTTGATAATCCAACCAATTCTGCTCAACTTTTAAATAAAGATCTAAATAAAATCTCCCAGTGGTCTGATCAGTGGTTGGTGACTATGAATCCGTCTAAAACCCGATCTATGACATTTTCGAATAAGAGAGAAAGGGAAAATCACCCGGTGCTTTCAATGGGAGGTTGTGATATAGCGGAAGTTAATATCCACACCCACCTTGGTCTCGTTTTTCAAAATAATATATCATGGAATAGTCATGTATTTTCTATGTACGAAAAAGCCTCTAAACGCTTAAACTTGTTAAAATCGTTGAGGTTTAAAATTAATAGATCAACTCTTGCTTGTTTGTATAAGAGCCTGATACGTCCAATTATGGAGTATGGGGATCTTATATGGGATAATTGTACTGTTAGTAATAGTGACCTGCTTGAAAGTGTCCAGTATGAGTCTGCCAAAGTCGTTACGGGGGCCATAGCAGGTACTAGTTCAAAAAGTCTTCGTGAGGAACTTGCTTGGGAGGAGTTGAGCATCAGAAGAAAAATTCATAAATTATCTCATTTCTACAAGATAGTTAATAAATCTACTGCTCCGTACCTAGTAGATCTCTTACCGATTTTGGTGAATGAAAGATCTTATATTTCTTTACGAACTGGCCAAAATATTAGTGAGTATAGATGTAGAACTGAAAAATTCAAAAAGTCTTATTTTCCTTCCACAATTTCTTTATGGAACTCCATTGATCTTGATGTGAGAAACTCAATCTCCCATGCTATTTTTAAATCTAAAATAGTTAATCATTTTCATCCATTTAATTATGATAAATGGTTTAACTTTTCACTTACGAGAAGAGCTTCTGTCTTACATACAAGACTAAGATTGGGCTGCTGTGCCTTGAATGATTATTTATATAGTATTAATTGTTGTAATTCTCCTTTATGTGCATGTGGTGTAGAAAGTGAATCTGTAAAACATTATCTATTATCATGTCCCCGTTTTGCTGCTCAACGTATCAAACTTCTTACCTCAGCTGCACAAGTTTTTGGTCAATCATGGCTATTGAGTAGTGACAATGAGAAAGTTAAGTGTATGTTGAAAGGATCTATCCAGTTGAGTTATGAAGAAAATTGCATGTTATTTGGTATAGTTCAACGGTATATTCTGGATACTTTTCGTTTCTCCTAGCCATTATGACTCAAATGTGTCTGTCTTCCTCTTTGTTATTGGTTGTATCTTTTGTGTTTGTATTTTTGTAAACATTCTTTTTTTATATAAAAACATTTATGTAAATTAATTAAATGTGAGCCTCCTTGATAAGCCTCGGCTTTTGAGGCAAACATATTATTAATAAAGTTTATATAAAAAAAAAAAACGCCTCTATTTTATAGTATTATTGAAACGGGCAGGCGTAAATGTCAATGATGTTTTGAACTTTTATTGTACAGTGATCAGGCCTGTGCTCGAGTATTGTGCGCAAGCCTTCCATCATTCCATCCCAAAGTATTTGGCAGACGAACTTGAGACTGTCCAGAAACGTGTGCTAAAAATTTTATCTCCTGAAATGACATATTGTGAGGCCCTTGAGTATTATAGACTGTCCACTCTATTTCAAAGAAGAGAGGACATGTGTGACAAACTCTTTACGAGTATCATCAAGGATCCAATGCATAAACTTCATCATCTGCTGCCCCCGAAGAACGAGACTGATTATTCTTTCAGGACGAATCGGTATTTTAATATGTACGTTACACGCACGAACCGCTTTTATAACTCTTTCATCCCTGCTATGTGTAGGAAGTTTGTAGGATAGATTTTATGCTTATTTTAATCGAATTTTGATCGAGGGTGGGTTTTATAATATTGTATTAATAATATATTTATATGTAGTGCATGTGATAATATGTAATCCACGCAATTCAGCTTCTGGCTGCAATGTGGTTTCAATTTAATAATAATAATAATAATAAAAAAAAATAAAAAAAAGAAAAAAAAGATCTTTCATTTCATATTAGGGGAGATATAAATGTTTTTAACTCTTTCCCGACAGGTCCCTATTAAACAAATCACTCATGATTTACTCATTTTTGCGGTTCATATCTTCAGTTCGGTAAATGCTACGTGGACCAAAATACCACCATTCGATTCAGTGTAACGATAGCTACTCATTCCTATCGATAGATTTAGTGAATGGCAACATTATAGCGATTTATGAGCTTTGAAAGTCAAACGAGCTGGTATATGGTCAAATTACGCAATATTACTGACAAATTATAAACATAAACATACCTTTCGCCGAATATAACTTCGTTCCATTGAGACGTATTCAATTCAATTCAAAAGTCTTTTTAATAGATCAAAAGATAAAAATACATATCTTATGTTACAAGTATATATTAAGAATACATTAGTAAAGTTTACATCATATGAATAGGTTATAGTTAAAAATTAATCTATTTGCAAACGACAATTTAAAACGTTCCGTGTTCACTCTTGGATACTGACTAAACTCTGTCCTCAAAGAGTAGCTTGTGGATTTTTTTCTTGGTATCAAGTCGACTATGACACTCTTCTGATTTACAGAAGCCTTAAAAATATTTCTGTCTTGTATTTCTAAAAGATATCTAATATTTACAGGTTCTGATATATACTTATACTTAATATATATATACTTAATGCTCATTCTGATCGTCTTGGTGGATTAAGAAGTTAAAAATAACACGTATAGTGTTATTTTCAAGCTTCTATCTTTCAAATTCGACATTTAGTGCCGAATTTTGTATTTCTGCTCCGAATATTAGGGATGGGCCGATATCGATACCAAATACTCGATACTATCGATACCAGGGTTTTGAAGAAAAGTATCGATACTGGCAAGAAATATCGATGTTTCGATATTTCTGCGCCCGCGATATTTTTTCATCTTGGTCAGCGGCATCATCATGAAAATGATACCAAAAAGCCTAAATAGGCGTAAATAGTTCATTTTCTATGGTGCTATAATGGTCCACGGGAAGGATGGGAGTTTCTGGTTATGTTGGTTGCAATCACTGACATATATTATTCAATGTTTATATTGTTAGCGTTGTGGCCGTTGTTAATGATTTCAAGTTGGGAAAATATCGATATCGGTATCGATATCGAAAAAAAACCGGCAAATATCGAGCAAATATCGTATCGAATGAAAAAGCTGGTATCGCCCATCTCTACCGAATATGCGTTAATCCCAACCGGAAATACGACGAAAAACCGTCAAAACAATGCTACGCTTGCATCGCGTGACTCTGGAAATGCCAGAAATGGATTCTACAGGTCAAAGTGCACCCATACGCGTGAGTTTTACGTCATCCCGGCTAAAGGGAGCTCCTTATTGGCCAAGTATTACGTAATACAAGCGCGTGCAAGTAAAACCCGATACTTTAAAAATTCAAAATAAATATTTCTAGTCGGTGTATACATACGAAACTTTCTACACGAAAGCGCTTGAATACAAAGAGTATTTTACACATATCCTTTCAGGAAATGACACCAAAGTTTAGAATATATTCAACTTTTTCTCATTTTCTCCTTTGAATGTTTGGCGAAGCAGTGAGTATAAAATATATGATTGTTTCGGTTTGTGTAATGTTTTGACGGCACTTGACCCCCCGTTCGAAAGGTTATATTGTGAGGATTTCAATGGTGGCATTTATTTAAAAGGGGGGTAAATAGTCGCCGAGATATTTATATTAGAAAAATTGAATTCGAAATGTAATACGAAACAGGTTGTCGAGAAATTAACCAAAGTTCAGTTTGAAAATTGGTGAAAAAATCGACTAAAACGGCTTAATAAATTTCTTTAAAGACATTTGCTATTTTTTAGGGAGTATTGAAAATTTTAAAGAAGTTAGCTTCAATCTTGTATTACATTATGGTTTACATAAAATATGTTAACCTTTGGAGCTTGTGGGAAATGAAAAATTCGAAGCGAAAGTTCGAATTGAAGCAACAAATCTGGAACGTCCCGCATGAGCAGCAGTCTAGGAATTTGAGACAACTTCGCCAGGCAGTTATCTTAGCGTGCCAAAGTTTAATAAAATAAAAATATTCTCCCGCCCCCCCCCTGTCAAGTAGCCACGAGGAATTTTCGCGAAGATTGCCGGTGACTTTCAAATGATTTGTTTTTATACATATCCTGAATTTGTTGTGGGAGGTTTTTTCCTTCCAAGTGCGAGTAATCTTTTCAAATTTTCGATTAGGACTATTCTACAATGAAGTACTCTTGGATACTGTAATCTAAATACATATGAAGACGAAGAAGTGGCATTTATCGGGCAGAGAATCGGCGAGCCTTTAAAATGGCGGCATATTGGACGCTATATCAAAGGACACCATATCGAAGATAAAATAAACTGCACTGCTCCAAAACTTGCCGAAACTTGGTTGAAATCTTCTTTAGCCATTTGCCATTATGTAAAAGTACAACAACTGGATGTTACTTGCGAGACACGGCGATATAAAGCAAACAAGACGGCAAAATATGGCTGAAATCGTGTTTTCGTGGGGGGTAGGTGAAATAAAATATAATATTATACCTCAAATTCAAACTGTCCAATCAGGAAGCTTAGTTTGTGCCACGTGAGCATTAAATTAATCGCGATATCACGCCTTACGTCACCAATTAGCGAGCCTGCGCTCCTTTTGACAATTTTCCACCCCATGTTCCCCGGGGAACATGGGGTGGAACATTATTCGCGTAGACCACGCGAGACAACACGCATGACAACAACATGGCCGACAAAATATAAATTGTATTGATGAGTGATGAATAATCTGGTTAAATGATATAAAACCTGGGCTTTTTCAAAATTTGAAGCAAATTTTGAAAAATGTTGTCATTGATATTCCAAACGATATGTGATTCGACAAAAAAGCGACAATACTTGCGCTAATCCTATGTGTCAAGTTTTTAATTCTCAACTTGGAGGCTTTTAATTTTCGTTATAATATATCATTTATAGACCCTCCGCTCAGGGGATTCGGCGAAATATTACCCTCAGTGTTGATATTTTCCTCGGGGCAAAACTCCTCGGGAAATATCATCACTTCGGGTAATATTTTGCCGTATCCCCCGAGCGGAGGGTCTATAAATGATAATTATATTTATAGAAAACAGTGACTATCCTTATGAAAACTACAATAATTATATTAAATTAAGCATAGTTTTTCATCCCATGGAAATTTTTTTTAGGAAATAAGGATATTTAATTTCTGCCATGTATATTAGTTATTTTCTGGGGTGATGAATGGTCATTTTCTTGCAAAATATTAAACGTTTCCTTCCAATAACCACCCCTAAAAGCAACCCTTCTAAACACTATAAGCACTTCAGAAAAGCTGTCGCTTTTACTTTTCGGAAGTTAGAGCTATGTCGGCACTGGCGTTTCAGGGCAGGGTCATTTTCAGGACTTTCGTCCCGGATTCAGGTTTTGGATATGCCATGTTGACCGCCATGGTCATTTTACCCTAAAACAGTTAAGATTACCTGTGGTAAATGAAACGCATACAAACTCATATACAGGTCCGAGACTATTAATTCTTTTAATGAATTTGATGACTTTTAAAGGAGCCGTTTTCAGCAATAAGTTTTCAACCAGAAATAAAAAATTGCAACATATCTCATAACAGAACTAAGCAGTTGCTAAGTTAACATGGTTGTCAACGCCATTGTTACGATCGCTATTTTCATGTTGTTCAACAGTATTTAGCAAACCTCCTACCGACATATCTTTACTGTTAGATGAACGATTCAGATCATAAGAATAGTAAGTTAGAATTAGAAGCGTTATATATATTTTGCGATAAAAATAAGTTTTTATCAAATATGCTGTCGTTATATACGTTGCTATGTGTTGCTAAAGGATTAGGTGGTGTGTAGGTTATTAAGGGGATTAAGGCAATACGAATTTGCATAACTAAGTGTATTCCAATGGATAGATAGGAATTATTTATAACAAAGGTGTATGCTTTAAAATCGGGCGCGAGGCTTTGCGGGCGAGAATTTACACAAGATTTCAGTTTTAAAATACATTTATTTCTTCAAAACGTTTTACAAAATTATGCTTCTAATATATATCGTCACTTTATTGAGAAGTTTTGCTATCAGATTCATCGTCGTGGCTGCTTTCATTTTCCGTAATCCATTTGGTATGTCTTGGGAGCGCTATATGAGAACACAGTTTTAACCTCTTTGTAGTTGATAAATTACTGCGTTGGCCTTGCCTTCTCTTGCTTCCGCGCCCTGCTTGTTGTAGTAGGGCTTTTGCTCCTTGTTCGGCAAAGTCTTTGACAACGTAACCTCCTTGAGTCTTTACAGATTCTCTGATATTTTTTCCTTGCAGTGCATCCTGACCAACTTCTGTGGCTGCTTGTAATGCTCTTTTGCCAACAACTTTAGCACCTTGTTTGAATAGAGGGATAGCATATCTCGCAAGGCTCTTGAAAATACCTCCGATCCCATAACCTCTTTAAAATCGTGCACCACGATACCCAGTGATATTCCCACCACGTTGTTGTCTCAAAAAAGGTCTTTGAGTAGTTTTTCGTTTACAACAAATGTACCTCCCGGCATGTTGATGTCTTCAGTTCAACTTCACGCAGTCAACTGATCAAATACCACTTTGATTGCTTATTTTATGGTTAAAAGACTGTCTTTCGTCCGTTCTGATAATTGTGACCTTCCTTGGGAAAACGTACGTTAACGGTTTTGAAAAACGTTCTAAAAAATCGTTCGTTATCCGTTCGTTATCCGTTTAAACGCTTTAGCGTTCCGTTGAAACGATTTTTGAGATCGTTCAGACTCCTTAATGAACCGTTCGAACGGTTGGATAAAAACGTGTGAAAAATGCTGCTAAATCGTTCGAACGATTTGTACAAAACGTTCAAATACGTTCATGAAGCCGTTTAAATGCCTTAGAGAATATCTTTACAATGGTTAAACCGACTTTGACTTTGTAGGCGTGTCTAAAAGTTTATCTGAAACCGCTTGCCTTGTAAGATTTAGAAAAGAATACTATTAGACAAGTATTACGGACAGTTATATATTGTTGCAGTATTTCACCGCAACGTCGAAACTGTTGCGGTGAAATACTGCAACAATACTATAATTGAGCAAAATGTTTCTCATATGTTAAAAGGTGGTTTAATTAAAATACACATCGGCGAGCTTGCCGTTTCCGTCTTTTAATAGCATTAACTTAGTGTCAACTAATTCACTTAAGTTCTATTTTTTTCTGGTCGAAAGAGTCGTTATGTTACAAATACAATTGTATCAAACCAAACATAAAACAATTTCAATGCACAGTAATATTGATCTTAATAATATACCTGCATGGCTCACCAGTTTAGAGAGGGAATTTTGCCTATGCGCCGAATAAAAAAACACGTACTTGAAAGCGGTAGTAGATCAGCGACTAACTCAATTAAATTCTTGCAAGGTAACTACATGCGACACGGCACAAATTTCGCTAAATCATGTCACATTATCCGGCAAAGATTCGACATAAGTTTAGACGACGCGCCTTTCATGCATGCACCGAAGGTAATGTATTTTAACAGTTTCACCCGAAACACAACTCTTCGTAATATTACTAATACATTACCAGCAACGAGATAACATGACATTTCCAACATATATAGGTATGCATATAGCCGCATTTTGATACGGCATTTGTAGAAAGTCCAGTAGCTTTCGACATGGACAAACCAAAAATATAAAACCAATGGCGATTTAATGTCCTGCATAATGCATATATATATATATACGCGGGCAGACAGCAAACGAGGTATTAATTACTCAACTTAGTTTGACGGGAATCGGCATATCAACACCTAACTGGCACCCATAAACCTATAATTATAATGACAAATTCGTGTAGTATAATGTGCACAAATGGACTTCAATCAGGTCGTTTAAAACAGTGAGAGTTCTAGAGAAGGAGTTTTTTTAATTCTGCCCTATTCATGCATCTTCCAAACATTACCAGAAATATGGGACATTTTGCTCCCGCTTTTGTAGTCAGCGGCTAAGTCCGTTTTATATGCCCAACATTGCCTAATATAAGTAATTCGACTTCGCATTTTACTTTGAATCTCCAATTCAAGTATTATTCAACCAAAAACTGTGATTTTAAACCATATTTTGCAGTTTTTGCTGATCACTTCCGGTATTTTGACCTTTAACCCCGCAAATTTTTATCAAGACTAAAAATATTGCAAATATCCTAAAAAATCCTAAAATATCCCTGTGTTTTTACGTGAGAGCCTGGGATCTAGTCCTTCAAAATAAACAAGAAACATGGCTGCTCGAAACAGCTCAAATTTGTATTAAAACTTGTCGTTTTTGGATATTAAGATGGCTTAATGGCGACATACAAGAACCGTAAAAAGGCGAACTTTTAAACGTTTCGGGAACCAGTTTCCCTGGAAATTACAGCGGATTTATTTAGCTAACTTAACAGTTTGGACATCATTAAATATATCGCGAGCTCCGCACTTTGCATCGTCCGAATGGATGTTGGTCTATTCGTCGGATATTTACCTCTTGTGTCACAAGTTTACTATAAATTACACTATGAAATTCATCGAATTGCGTGTAAAAATACAACATTCTCAGGAACCTGCTAGACGCGGTGCAATACTAGCGATTTTTGTTTAGAAATATTGCTTGTTCGTGTCGCTACTATAATCGAGCTCCGCAACCATGAAATATTTAAACAAAGTATATTAAAATTTGATATTTTGATCAACTCCCATATAGTTTATAGTAATATTTGATCGCCATATTTGGTCAAAGTGCGCATGTCCGTCGCCATCTTGTCCCATATTTCTGGTAATGAACTGGTGTATAAGAAAATTAGAAAAATATAGGGAGAGTTTATTATTATTTGATTAAATGACTACGTATGTATATAGTTGTGTAAAATGGAGAACGGCAACGGCGCAAACCGTACTCGAAGACCCTGGCCGTGCGACGCACTCCCCGTTTCAATTAAATTTGCACACAACACTATTCGCAACTATTCGACGACTATTTTTTTATGCGGATACTGCGGTAGTTACTTGATTCACAGCTGGCATTCTCCTGTCACCAAGCGAAACCGATACTGTTTCAATGTAAAAAATGTAACAGCCAGCAACAGCCAGCTATACTTTTTTAGCTCTGATCCACTTATCTGGGGAAAATGTCCAAGTTGATATTAAACGTGATCCCTGGAGCCTTTTAACTGCTTTATTAATTATAGTTAACTATTTAAACAAAATGACTGATTTTATAAAAGATGTGGCCAAGTGGGAATCAGCTACGGCCAGCTACAACACAAAGAATAATAAAACACAGTCAATCACCAATTTTAATTTTCCTCAGTTAATTAAACCATGCATGCATGCATTTATTTCCGAGTTTTAGGAGGTGATCTTGCAGCGTGCGCTTACATGTGCAAAATGGAATGTTTCAGGATAGAATATTATACCTTTTTGGCGTTTCAAACACTTCATTTTATAATTATTTCATTGGTATTGTTAATAGCAAATTTTCACGTGCCTTCCGTCTATCGGGTGCTATTGTGCTATAATAACTGATATAAGCAGCTGTTATAAGAACGAAAACTGTCATAAGAAAGAAACTCTTAATTATCGCGACTCCGACTCGAGGAATCTCAAAGATTAAGGAATTATTCCGATACTCTAATTTTCTTTTCTGCATGGCTGAGTACGACTACAGTATTAGTTGTCGAGTGGAGATCACTCGGGAAACATATCGATTTTTCCTTAACCCACCTCTTCGTATTTTCAGATTATATATCGCGTCGTGTAGCGTGATAGGAAACACTTGCATGTCACAAAAATGACATTAATTAGATTAATTATATCTTTCTAACCAAGCTATTTTTATACAAGTTGTCACAATATTAGCTTGCAAAGTTCAAATTGCACCAATACGGATAGGATGTTTATTTGTGTGCGAGTGTAAATTCGATAGATTCATGAAGAGATAAATTAAGTCAGTGCCATAAATTAAGTTAAAGAATACATGGATTAATTTATTTATTTATGAGATGATATTACTGAGGATTTGTGTAGCTTAAAAGAATAGGACGACATCACAAGTGGGAAGACGTCGTAAGGTTAGCGTATGTAGTCCTGGTGGTCAACTAGTTAGGCCCCTATGCGGATTAAATAATAATTATAATTTATTTCTGATTTCTTTAAAGAAAGTAAAATAGGAGACCACCAGGAAAAGTAGTGTGTGTTAACGTGTTCCAAGCTATATATCTTTGCATTTCCCAACTCGAATATTTTTTTTTTTGGGGGGGGGCGAACAGCCTTATATATATCGTTGTGTGACTTGTGTATAGGCTATATGTTAAATATAGCCTAGTAAAGACGTTTTAAATAGCGATGTTGTGATTGCGCGAAAACATAAAAGGGAATTGGTCTTCTTCATTAGGCTTGTAAAATGTACTGTATCCATATATTTATAGTAACTATAAATATATGGATATAACCAGTAGATTAAGGATATCGGCTTACTTTTAAAAAGTCGGTATTTCGTGCTTAATAATTGAAGCCTTATAATTGGCACATGTGAGCGTCTTTTGGTTGCATGGTGGATGTATGTATGTTCAT